>VDFB02047230.1:412957782-413093439 GCA_007258455.2 Sequoia sempervirens | reverse complement strand
GTGAGTACTTTTCCCACCAGAACAGGCCCAAGTTCTAGAGTCGGTAACCGTTTCTCTTACACCCAGGATCGCACGAATGCGCAAGGGGAGAGGATACTTCGATATACCGAATCGTGAAGGGTAAATTAACAAAAAGGAATGGGTCTGGTTTTTTGATCACAAGGTTTTCACCAAGTGAGAGCATACTCACCTACCACTCCACAAACACACTCAAGCATGAAAGACATGATTGTTCTTTTTAAAAGCACCAAATTCAAAGTTTGCTAAGCTAGAAATAAACAAACACACTGTTTTGTTCTTTCCTTCTTTGACATGCGAATCTGCAAACAATGAGTTAGTAGTTTTGGATGTGATGGTCTTGGACACACGAAAAAGGATCGCCACACGCTGCAAGAAACTATTAGTAACACAAAATATCTAACCTGGTTAACATGCAGGAATAATCAACACAGAAAAAGACAGAAAACCAGAAAACAGAAACAACCTAAAATCCGGCAATTAAAACCTAAAAACTGACAGAAAAATTTACCAGACAGATGCGGCGCGGTATTACCAGACAGATGCGGCGCGGTTCGGCAGATGCGTCGTTCTGTTAGGCGAATGCGTCTCAGACAGTCACATGCCGCTCTGGAATTGTCAGTTGCGGTCTGTCAGGGCAGTTGCGTCGTTTCTGTGAGCAGATGCGTTGCGACGGTTGCGGCGATGCGTACCAGTATTCTGCAAAACAACAGAAGACAACAAAAAATTCCACCCAAAACAGAAAGCCACTACGGGAAATGATTAGTGACAGAAAACCTAATATTGCTCGATATGCAGGAAAAAGACAGGAAACAGAAAAACCTGCGATTGGACAACCCGAAATGCAAAAATAAAACCGCAAACTTGGAAAAAAACCAAAAATGATATACCAAACGGATGCGGCGCGAGTTTCGAATGCGGCTTTCGGGGTATCAGATGCGGCTCAGTACTAACGGATGCGTCTTCCTATTCGTCAGTTGCGTAATGACAGTGCGATTGCGGCTCTAGTGTTGTCGTATGCGTCGCGACGCATATGATGCGTCACACTATTTTTTAAAAAGGTTGCGGCGATCCGTACCCGTACCTGCAAAACAACAGAAAACAACAAAAAGAAAAACGTACGAAAAGCCGAACTAACAACGTCGGGTTCACCAATGTAATCAAGGGAAAATCCTAAAATTATTATTAAAGTGGGGTTAGCACAATAACAGAAAATCCTATGAAAATAACAAAGTACAATGGAAGTGAGGTGAAGACAAAAGGGATAGTGTTACCCTATGTCTCCACCTTCCATGATTAACCTCTGTTACACCTCCTAGCTTGCAGATAAACAACAATGCCCTCAGATTTATGAGCAACTATGACCAAAGACTAATCCCTATGCAAGTGTTGAAGGATTTGCAGAAAATAAAAATAACCCTACAATGAGCTAAAATGGCTAAGACTGTTAATGACTATGACCTAAGTTGACAGCAAGTTGACATAGACTAAGAATGCAAGAAATCAAAATATGCTAAAGACTGAAAGCTAAAGACTGAGAGAGGGAGACAAATGAGGTCAAAATTGCCCTTTTATAAAAATTGCAATTTTGAACGTGTGGCCAGGATGAAAGGATGACAGGAACCCTAAGATCAATGCTTAAGATTGAATATTGCTGTGTGCATTAGGGTTAGGTCAAAATTAGGGCAACAGGTAAGAATGAAGGGTGGAGATTGAATTATGAAATAATTCAATCAACGGTCGAAAATAAATGAGAAGTCAAAAGTCAAGAATTAAATTGGAGGATAAGGCTGGCACGGACAAAGAGGTTGCTGGAGAAATTAAATAATAAAATTTATTTACTCCAGACAACTAGCAAGCAATTAAATAATAAAGATATTATTTAATTATGGAGGAATGTGATAAAAGAATTATTTTGAAATTAAATAATGATTTTAATTCAAAATTCAAGAGAATGGCTAAATTAAATAAATCAAATTTATTTAATTTAAATGGGAGAAAAAAGCTAATGATTAATTAAATAATTAAATGAATTATTTAATTATAGTGGAAAATGGACAGAATTAAATAAATAAGAATTTATTTAATTTTTTAGAAGGGGACCTAATTAGTGACGTAATTAAATAAATAAAATTTATTTAATTAATCAAGAAGACATAAATGGTAAAGGGAAATTAAATAAATTATGAAATTTGTTTAATCAAAGGAAGACTTTAGATAATTAGTGATGTATTAAATAAATAAATAATATTTATTTATTTAATAATCAAGGAGGAACAAATGACATGAATTAATTAAATAATTATGAATTATTTAATCAATAGTCGAATGTGGACCAAGGACATAATTAAATATCTTAATTATGCTAGGACGAAAGTGGTAAAAATGAAGCTTGCAGGCCTAGGTCATTTTTAGGTGTCTACAGTTATCATCTAAGCTCATTATGCACTTCCTTGTCAATCTTAACAATCTCATCATCATCCATATTAATCATAATAGGATGCCTAATGATGATGTCCATTGAAGTTTCATGTTGTTGTGGTGAAGGTGGAGAATCATCATGTATCGCTTGAGTTGGTGTTTGATCTTGGTTTTTTGTTTTGTTCTTTTCTTCTAATTGATGAGTAATAGAATGACATATACACCTATGCTCTTTAGCATTTCTTTTTATTCTTGCATTATTTTCAAGTTATGATTGTGTAGGAGTAAATTTATCAACCATTGGTTTCTTTTCTCCCCAAAAGGGAGGAATGGAAGGAACCATAGAAGGTTGGTCAACCACTTTCTCTTTTGGTTTATAAACTTGTTTAATATTAGGATAAAAAATAGGGATTATGTGGTTATATCTTGGTCTTGTTGATGGGTGTTTTTGCACCTTCTCAACACAAGAAGCACTTAAGTATGCTACCTCTCTTGAAAGGTAATCTCCAACAAGTTTCTAAAAATTACCCCAAGGTCTCTTGGGTGTCAGGTCATGACATGCATGGAATAAATCAGTTGTTTCAATGTGATATTGATGGTAATCACAGGGTAGCCTTACGTGGGTTAAACTGGAGGGAATTGGATTCTTAGATGGAGTTTATAAATTTTTCTGAAAAGTTATTCTATTGCTACAAGTTTAGGACAATAGTCTCAAACTCCACCTAAATCTTTTGATTTGGCTTCATAATGTGCAATGAACTTTATATAAAGCACCTATTAAAAAAAAGACAAAAAGGGCAGGGAAAGGGAGGAGTTCCTAGATCTGAAGCTACCAATTAACAATGATAATGGAGGACCCTACAGTGGACAAACTTCACAAAACTTAGTTCCACTTAACACGATTAGTTCACAGTCTCACAAAACAAGTGCAATCTTCTAAGGTCTATAGATTTTCAACCTTTCATTCACCACAAAGCATGAAAAAGAGATAGAATTTAAGTGCATCATTCATATAATGTTGAGACTAGCTTTACACTATAGTTTATCATCAATAAACAACAAAAAGTATGAACTAGGAAGGGCATCAACACAATAGAATTATTCACCACCAATGAACAACATTAACTAATCTACTAAAGGAAACTAAAACACATAGAATATCAAAGTAAATCTATCCAAATTCACTAACTATGAGAAGAAGAACCAAGAAACATGAATTTGGAACTAAAAAATCCACCAAATCAATGAATTTCTATTAAAATTCTAGCAACATGTCTTTACAACAACTCAACTCTCTCTTGAAAATGAAAGGAGACCCCTTATTTATGGTGTCCAAAAAGAAGAATGAATGGCCAAGATTTATTGTCATTGTGTGGCCAAGATTCACTACAAATTAGGGTTTCACCTAACCTCAAATATTTTACAATTTAAAATTACATTTTGTCCTCTAGCCTATTTTTTCATCTTGTGGGCAGCACTATAGCTCTTTTGTCATTTAGCTAATTGCCCTGCTGCAGCTACTTTGTGAGGAATTCATCATCAATAATCAGATTTCCCTCTTGCTTCCTTGTAGTAGCATATTCCATGAACTTGTCAATCAATGCCTGGAGTTTGTTCCATTCCATTATATCTAACTAAAGCACTTGGAAGTTCAATTTCCTAGATTTTACCATAATCTCATCCTAGTCTTTGTCACATTTTTGTGTGTTCTTTATCCCCTGCTCGGATTGAGTGAAGGATCATGCAGTAAAACCCATAAAATATGGTGTAAGTGCATTTGTGGTCCCGTTCTCCATCTTCTTATGAAATTCATTCCGCAAGCATTCCGCAAGTGGATGCCCATGCTCGCAGACTCAGAAGGATCGAAGGGTCCTTCTTTGGGGAGCTCATGAACTTTAGCAAAGTGCAAGAAAACCAAATTGAAGAGGCTTCTCGTGGGGGCATGCTCGATGAATATATCTATTGTTTTGGGGTTTGGACATTTCAAGGGAAAGGTGATGATAGTGGTTAGGCTGGAAGCCTGCAAGGCATGAATGCCCTAGTTCAAGAATAACCGTGGGAACCTCTAGTTCTATACATGGCCCATGGGATATTTTTGAAGTTTATCAAAATCTTTCCTTGTGGGTTTTGATCGTTAGGGGTTTACCTAATTGATTTCTAAGTTTTCTTTCCAAGATTTAACAACTTAATATAGAAATTGAAGAAAAATTAAAGTAGGGCTTGCGACAAATGACCAACCTATAAAACTCGATGAAGATGGAAGATCAATCAGTGAACAAAGGCTTTGTATCGACAACGAAGCTCGATGGGTGCAACAGTGGCGTTGGTGGGAGGCTCTGACAAGTCTTCTAGAAATCCTAACGGTGAAATTGACAACTCAAAATGGGATATTTATGGAAAATGCAACATTTAATGCCCCTCATTAATGTTGGTACTATGAGTGCCAAATTTGGTGAATTGGCATTTCAAAAAAAGTGGCAGGAATGGCAAACTCTGCTAGGTGGATGACAGTCGGGGATTGGCTATTTAGCAGATTGGTTGTGAAAATAGCTAAAGATGATGCGGGTCTTGGGGCACAAAAGGACGTCATGTGAAGGCTATTTGGAATGGTCAGGGAGCTAGGGAATCCCGCAAAGGCCTAAGGCCTTAAAAATTTGAGGGTATAAAAACATGGTCAACTCAAGGTGACTCTTCTAAGACTCCTTAACCACTTAAGACTCAAAAATAGGGGGCACACAAAATGAGGCGGCAACAAAAGTGACCCGAGAAAGCAAAAATAAAGAGGGTCCCCATTCTGAATGGGGCATGTGTGCTATAGGAAAAACAAATGGCGACTCTACTAGAGAAAACTCTTGAGCGTTCTAAGGATAAATTCTCTTTTAGAACCCAGAATCTCTAGTTTCACATACCAGGGGCTGGTTTCTGAAAGTGAACTAGAGAACTCAAAGGAGAATGAGATCCTTGGCTAAATCAAAACATGAAAGCATCTCAGAAGTGTGCATAACTAGTGGATTCATTCCTTTTATTTGGAGACCATAAAAAATGGTAGTTAATCAAACTAAACAAGCTATGAATCGTCTAACTCCCAAAGTAACCTAGGCATTGCTCTACTGCAAGCCAGGCATCCATAGCCCTAACAAAGTTGTTGATGTGACCCCACAAACATTGCTCTACTACTAGCTAGGCATCCATAGCCTTGGTAGAGTTGTCTGCACACCCACACGGTTGCTTGATTTTAGCATTTCTTTCTTTCTTTTCTTTTGATATCCTTTTGATACTATTTCTTTTTCTCAATTGTGTAAGAATTGAAGCTTACAATGGGCTTGAAACCATAGTGGTCACTGAAGCAAACTTATGATTTTTTCTTGTGAGGTCAATACACAAACCATTACATAGCTTTTCCAAAGAAATTAATGTTTATATTGTGTAGGATCTGAGATGACATGTGAAAAGAATCAACTAAGGGTCACGTTCCAGGTCAAGTCAAAGTTCAAATAAGGAGACCACATCTGGAGCAATAATTAGAGACCAATGGTTAAGAGTGATTGCTTATCCGAAGAACACGAAGGGTAGAGATCAAAGTGAACCATCTGTTGAATGAGAATGACCATCACATCAAGAACAAACATACACCCTCAACAAAACAAGAGTGGTCAGGAAACGAGCAAAACAAAAGTGACGCGAGGTAGCAAAATAAAGGCGAACCAAAGCAACCTAAACTAACCTATATATAGATATTTACAAAATAGCTCGAGAAAGCTCAAGCTTGGAAATAATGCTTAAGGTTCTTCCCATTGACGGGAATCAGGAAATCTTCACCGGTTAAGGTCTTGAGGTAGAAAGCATTATCTTCTAAGATTTTAGAAATCTGAAAGGGGCCAAGCTAGATCTTGTCAAAATTTTCATGTCCCCCTTTCTTCTCATGGGCCTTGTCCCAATACAGGATAGATTTGTAATTCTAAAGGCCTTTACTTTGCTCATCTATCGAACCATATTTTGACCATGCCCTGATGTTTGGTGAAATTTTCAATGGCACCATCACGTACTTCTTCCAAGTGGAGTAACTCAGCTAGATAGGCTTCCCTTCGATCCCATTCTTCGTAGAAGGTATTAACGAATTGGAGGGTGGGAATATTGAGATGAATAGGGAATACAGGCTCAAAGCCATAGATGAGGTAAAATGGGGAATCACCCAAGGAAGCCTTATGGTGCGTGCGATCTGCCCAAAGGGAAAAATGAAGTTGGATGTGCCAATCCTTGGGATTCCTATCAAGCAACTTTTTGATGATAGTAATCAAGTTTTTGTTTGTGGATTCAGCTAGGCCATTGCCCTAAGGATAATAATTGGATGAGAATTTAAGGGAAATCCCATAGTTGAAGGCCCAAATAGAAAATTTAAGCAAAGAAAAGGCAGGACCATTATCTCAGACTAGGGCATATGGGCAACTTAAATGATTCAAAATGAAACTTTCAAGGAAATTAACAACTACCTCTATAGTACATTGCCTACATGCAATAGATTTTATCCATCTAGTACAATAATCAGAGGTGGTTAGAGTGTACCTGTGACCTATAGAAGATGGTGGGATTACTGGACCAATGAAGTTGAGACCCCATTGCACAAACAGTCTTACCTCCAAGACTGGTTGTAATGAGACAACAACATTCCTTTCTCTTGTTGTGACGGTCTAGAAAATGTGGCATGCAAGAACATGGCTATGAGAATCCTTGAAAATAGTTGGCCAGTAATATCCTGCTCGTAGAATTTGATGAGTAGTAGAGGGACCCGACCTGTGACCAGTACCAAACTTGTCCTGGAATTATTTTAGCACTCTTGTTGCTTCTTCTTTTCTGAGAGATGGAAGGTAAACTCCCTCATGATTTCTTTTGTAGAGTATGGATCCTTGTAGCATATAGTTGTTACTTTTTAGCCTAAGGTCACACTTCTGGACTCCCTGTAAGTGAGATGGGAACTTGTTGTTCAATAAATAATAGACAATATCATCATACCACTCCCTTGGGGAGACATCTTCGAGCTAGTATTGTTGAACCATAAGCTGTGGTCCCGCTTCAGCTGATATTTTAGCTATCATTCGGGTGAGGTCCTGCCCTCATGCCAACTTCATTGGTTGAATCTCCATGTCATATTCTTGCAATAGGGTAACCCACTTTGCTCTCCGTTCTCCTAACTCATTTTGCATCAGTAGTGTTTTCACTGCTAGGTCAAGCACAATGGCAAATACCTTGTTCCGTAGGATGTAGTGCCTGAATTTCTTGACTCCCCTGAGGAGAGCATATGATTTTTTTTCCATGCTATGATATCTCAATTCAACATCCTCTAAGGGAGCACTCATGAAGGAAATTGGATGCTCATTCTATTCATCATCTTTCTAGGTCAAATGCTAGCACATGAATGGTCTGAAGCAAATGAGTAAATATAGAAGGGCTTCAGATAATCTAGGCTGACTAGAACAAGTGCTTCAACAATGATTTTCTTAATTTCTTCAAAGGCCTGCTTTGCTTTTAGAGTCCACTCAATTTTTGCATCCTACTTCAACATGGCATTGAGTGGCTTAACAATCTCAACAAAGCCCGTAATAAATTTTCTGATGAAGTTTATCTTTTCGAAGAAAGATTTTAGTTCTTTCTTGCTGCCTGACAGCTAAATCTTTAAGAGGGACTGGATACACTCAGGGTCTATGGAGATTCCTCATTTTGAAATAATGTGTCTGAGCAGCCTACCTTCAGTGACACCAAAAATACATTTCTTTAGGTTAAGAGAAACCCTGAATTCTCTGCACCTTTGAAAAACTTTTCACAGATTGGAAACATGATTACCTCATTTCTTTGAGAACATTGTAAGATCATCCATGTAAATTATGATGCATTTTATGATTAAATCCTTCAAAGCTATGTCCATCGCATGCTAGAAAATGGCACCTGTGTTGATGAGTTTGAACGACATCCTCTTGTATGCAAAGGTTCCCCACTTGGTAGTGAATGCAATTTTGTGCTTGTCTTCATATTGCACCATGACTTGATTATAGCCAGAATACCCATCAAGGAAGGACATCATCTGTGATCCATTAACAATTTACAATACCTCATCCAATGAGGGCATGAGATAGTTATCCTTTTCTAAAGCCCAATTCAAATTGCAGAAGTCCACACACAATCTGATTTCTTCGTTCTTCTTCCTAACTGGGACCAAATTGGCCACCCATGTGGAGTGCCTAACTAGAAATATAATTCTAGTTGATAGCAGCTTCTACACCTCTTTATAAATAATGGGTTCCAATAGGGTGTTAATGGGACATTACCATTGCTAGAATGGTTGCACATCTAGCTTGAGAGGTATGGTGTGTGTAATAATGGAGGAATCAAATGTTTTTAAATCTTCATAGCTCCATGCCACTGCATCATGATACTTCTACAAAGTGTTGATGATGCCTTCCTTTTCTTTTGATGTGCAGACCTTTCCAATGAATACATTCTTAAATTCCTCGGTTGTCTCGAGGTTGTGAGTGTCACACTGATTGTTGATGGAATCCTTCTTTGCTTGCTAATCTTGGTCTCGAATTTGATCCAAGTCAAATATGCGTTCAAGCTGAACCATACCTCTTGGAATAGTATTCATTTTGAGATTGATGACCCCTTCTATATCTAATTCAGCTTCCTTAGGATTGGCTTCATCAATTATCTGAGTAGCAAACACATTGGAACTAGTGATAAATTCCAGGATATGCTTGTCATCATTGAATACCTAGAAATGGGTGACATTGTTTGGCATAGATGGAGTGGAAGTCAACTCAATAGTGAACCTTTTAAGACCTAATAGAGAGGGGGGTTGTAGTGTGTTGGCTCCTTGAGCCAAGGCATTAATAGTATGGTTTTGAGAATGAGGGATTAGCTAGATGTTGAATGCATTTAGGCTTTCTAGAAGATACCAAACTCTATGTCGCTAATTTGCTAACCTTCTATCTTGGAAAGAGTATAATTTTCTGACTTGTTTTACTACCAATTCTGAGTCATCGAAGACGTGCAACATTTTAAATTTCTTCCTTAAAGCCATTAAGACCCCATGAACTAATGCTTCATACTCCGCTACATTATTTGTGCTATAAAACTATAGTCTATGAGTAGCAAAGTAAGTCTTACCTGTAGGACTAATGAGTTTGAACCCAGCTCCAACTCCCTGTTTAGACTTGGATCCATCAAAATGTAGCATCCAAAACTTGGAAGGTTCTTTGACTTCAAGGCCAATCATGCGTTCATTCTTCCTTGGCCACATACTCACATTTGCAATTGCTAGAGTAGGCACTAGTTCAGTGTGACTAAAGGTGGGTGGCCCTGTTGGTATCTCCTTTTGAGAAGTGGCTTGTCCTTTGATATGTTCTAGTGTCATTTGACACAAACAACACTCAAATTCTGAGTGGACAACATTAAGAACTTGACAATAGTTAGGTAGCAAGAGCTCTTGGAAGTCCATCCTTGCTCCTAGACTAAGCTGATCTTGTATACATTTTCCTATGAAATATTGGAAGCCATCTAATAGTTCTAAGTTACAATCATCATAGGACTCATCATTGTCTAATTCTACTAGTATCTCTGTGCTCTGGGGTGCCCAGGCTAGATTAGCAGGAGGGCAACATAGTAATAAGAAGGCCTCTTCAGTCATCTCTTCTTCTTGAGCCTTCGATGTTAGTGTAATTAATATTTAATTACACTTGCATAACTTTACTTAGGTAATATTTAATTCCTAAGTTTATTATTCTCATCCTTATCTTGTTGAGCTATCTTGTTGCTCAAGATAAGATTTGGGTTATGCATCTTTTCTTTTATAAAGAAAATCATATCTTGTAATTATGAATTTCTGAATAATAATATTTTGCACATCTTTTTGTAATAGCTTTGCTTTTTCTATTTTTCTCTTCTATGGAAGGATTTTCTGGTTTCCATTTCAGATCTTGTTTTCTAACATGGTATCAAAGCCTTGATTTGCAACCCCTTCTCAGACTTTTTGAGCAAATCATTGCAGAGTCGTTCGGGATTCCTCGAGGGTATCATGCCTTGAGTTCATCTATGAGGTGTTTTGAATCAGATTAGGCTTCACCATTGGATTTAGAACATTGGAAAAAGTTAGGATTGGCTTTTGTTTTGCAGATTTTGGCCATTATTTGCCAGATCTATGAGGTTTTCAAGTTGGGAGATTTTTTGCAAGTTCTGGAGGTAGCCAATTTTTTGGAGTAGTTTGAGCACAAACAGAGGTCACCATTGCGTTTACAGCAGCCAAAAACCCTAAGATTGCCCTTTGTTTCATCAATTTTGGTGAAGTTGGTCTGAAAGGCAAAAATAATTTGTCTCGGGGGTTGTACGGCCTCCCCAACATGCATTCAAAGGCTCGCAAATTAAAAAAAAACAAAAAAAATGTGTTTTTTTCCTCCATCAACATTTACAATGTAAACTAGGCCCACCACCGCCGTGCCACCAGGAGCGGTGACCACTGGGCGGTTTCCACCACATCTCCGCCGACCGAGCTCAGCCCCTGCAGGCATCCTTGCCTAGGCCGCCGGTCACATTGGTGACCTGTTGCCCTGCTCCCAGCCCCCACGGGCCCCTTATGTACATGGCCAGTCACATGGGGGACCAGATGCTATGCGCCCAGCCCCCAGCCAACCCCTCCCAGCACTTGCAGGTCATATGGGTGACCAAGGGCTCCGCCCTAGCCCCCAGTCCATCAGCCCCAGGTCGCGCAGAGGACTAGGGGCTTATTTTTTTAGCCCCTTGGGGGCCCTATAGGCCTTATTGGCCTTTTTGGAGCAACTTTCACCAAATCAGGCATATTTTTGTGTACAATCTCCATTTTTTCGCAAATGAGATACCGTTAGAAAGTTGATTTTGACATCGATCTAGTGGTGTAGGTTTTTTTACTAGATTTTTCTCCAGATTTATTTTGTAGGTCTTTGAACTCAGATGTTGTTGTTTTCACTCTAGAGGGCATATATTTTGACTTGGTGATCCTTTTTTCATCATTCTTTTGGCGTTGGAAAGCTGGTTCAGTCCTCTACAGAGATCTGAGGTCTATTTTTATTTTTTATTTATGCATGTTTGTATGCTCTCCTTTTACAATCGTTGGGTTATTGTAATAAATGAACTAAGATAAAGTTCCATCAAGGGGGTTTCTTGCATAATAATCTGATTAGAGTGTGCATGCACTTTGATATCCATATCCATTTTGATTTGATGATAGCTCGCATGGGTTATCTAGTTTCCTAGTTTCTTTTGGCCACATTTTTGCTATTGCTTGACACATATCAGATTCATCAATTCACACTTCAGTTGAGAGATTATGTTTCTTGATTCGCATTGGTTCAAATTTTTCTCAGTTTGAGGGCCATGTTTTTATGGTTAATGTTCCAGAGTCTTCATGGTACTCCTTCCCATGGAAGAGTTTTAGTCTCAGTTTGGCATCCGCATCGAGATACACGATTTCCAAATTATGTCATCATTTCATCTACTGTTGCTTCATAGATTCCAAGGTTGTTCTAGTTTGTGAGTTTTCTAGTGTTCCATGGCATCGGGTCGACTGTCACATTATTATGATTCCATTTTTGGTTTCATTTGTAGACAAAAGTATGTTTCCTTGCTTGTTAGATTATGGTTCTAGTGTTACTCCATAGTTTTCTTCCAGTGCTTCTTTAAGCAGTCATCTCATTGTAGGGGGGTTTTGTCTCACTGGGTTTTCCTTCTCTACCTCTTTATTGCATTTGTACTCAGGTACCTGATCAGGTCTTGTTGCCAGGACCCATTCATGCTTTCTTGCATTTATCTTAGTTTTAGGTGCATGCTTTGTTAGTCTCCCTAAGTTGCACTTATGGGGGGGTGTTAGTGTAATTGATATTTAATCACACTTGCATAACTTTACTTAGCTAATATTTAATTCCTAAGTTTTTTATTCTCATCCTTATCTTGTTGAGCTATCTTGTTGCTCAAGATAAGATTAGGGTTATGCATCATTGCTTTTATAAAGAAAATCATATCTTATAATTACGAATTCCTAAATAATAATATTTTGCACATCTTTTTGCAATAGCTTTCCTTTTTTTGTTTTTCTCTTCTATGGAAGGCTTTTTTGGTTTTGTTTCTAACATCCGATTCTTCCTGATATTCTATGAGAGAATAATTTCCCAGCTCAGTTTCAACAAACAACACCTCATTAGTGTTGTTATATTCCATAATCATGAACTTCATACGTGGCTCCTGATCTATGCAGATCTAGTTTGGCAGTCCCTTCCATGGCAACCACATGTGAGTGAAATTAGTCGTGGCATACCCATTCAATGCTCGGGTGAAGTCTCATCTCAAGATTATTTTGTATGTGTTAGGAATATCTGCAACTTGAATGCTAAAAACTTACTGAACCCTCAGATCTACAACAATCTACATGGGAATACGGTTGATTTCTCCATTGATGTTCACCTTAGTTTTGTCTAGCTGTGTTACTTTTCTTCTTGAAGGTGTGGGGACAATCCCAAGAGCCTTGCATACAACCAAGGGCAGGACATTAGCTAATGCTTCAGAGTCAATCAAATAATTATGCAGGTTCTTCTCAAATATCTAGATAGTGGTAAGGAAAGGAGGTGTTTCAAACCTTCCCTAAAAGAGTCCCAAAGGTGTGTCATCCTGGGCCACTTGTCCTTTGTCCTTTTCATTGGTATTTTCCTTGGTTTGTGTCTGAATTTGCTTCTTAGCAGGCTATTTTCCCACTTGCTGATTTATAGGGACATCTTTCTTTTTACCTATGATCTCCTGAATTATTGGCTCCTGTGGGGGCTCTTCAAAAGAGACTTTCTTGGGTAGTGTTTCTTGTGTTTCCTTGGATAAGGGGGTCCCATTAATCAACCTAAAGAGGGAATGCCTAACTGTAGGAACCTTGAGTAACTCAAAAGAAGACAAGTTGATTTTGACCTTCTTGAATTCTTCAGCAACATACTCACCCATCTACTCAGTCTCAACCTCAAAGGATCTACCTATGGAAGAGCTAGCTAGCTGATTTTGCATTTGGTTTGGCTATCTATTTTTTTCAAGTATTGTGTAGGCACATAGGGATAGCCTGGGTTGTTGCTAGCATTGGGATTAGGTAGGGTGCTGAAGTTATTAGGTGGGGTAGAAGTAGTGAAAGGTCTCCCTTCTTGTCTATTCCTTGAGTTGTAGGGATAAGCTCTTTGATGAAACATTTGAACATCATCTTCATGAGACTCTTCTTCATCTACTAGACCATTATCTATGGAATTAAAGAGCTGAGATAGGGTTTCTTCACTACTTACCTCTTTTAATTCTTCATTCCTTAGGGAGGTAGCCTTAGTTTTAGGCTCATTGCTCTCACTTCATGAAAATGGGGCTTGATTGACTACGAGGACGAAAGAGTCATATGGTTCTAATGGGACTATGTCTCTACAACTTGCACTATCAATGACATTCTGGACATCCACTTGAAAGATCTCTACATTCATGAGGAACTCGAGGCAATCCAACTCAAAGTGTATTCATTTTATGAATCTGGCACCATCCAGACAAAGCAGCCTTGGTGAGATATACTCCATTGGTTGTCTTCTTTGTATTAATAGGCTAGTTGAGAGGGGTGGGAAAAACTCCATTATTTGGTCTTGTATTCCAAGTCCTATTTTTTCCTTTGAGATGGTCTCCTTTCAAAATTCTGATTAGAGCCTTGCCCTCATTCATAATTCTACCTTGATGAGGTGCCAACCTCATAGTTATCCCTATTGTCTCAGTTGAGGTTGGCCTAAATGCTGCACTGAGAAGCTTGCAGTTGATTATTTTGGTTCCTAAGATGAGTCATTTTTGTGGACATTTTCCTGATCATATTTGTCAGCTCATTTAATTGATCCTTTTTAGTATTGCTTGGTTGCGGTGTTTGATTTTGGAGAAAGACGGGCTGTGCTACCAGCTGTTTCTGCTATTCAGGCAGGAATTTAGGCCCCTACAGATAACATGGCACTTGAGGTTGCTATGAGTAGGTCTAATGCTATTGTGGCTGCAAGTAATGAGGCATGAGATGTGCTTGATTCATAGGTTTCCCTGGGTGAGGAACTATAGGCAGCCACATAACTAGATTCATGAGAGATGTTTGGCATTGGAGAGCTTGGTTGAGCCCTTGAACCTACATAGGATGGGAAACCTACCCCAAGGAGGGCAGAAGACCAAAGATGTTTTGTCCTAAATCGGTACTAGCCACAACTTCCTTGGCATAAGAATCCATTAATATGGTAGGAGTTGATTACATCCTCTTCACCAATGCAGTTGTGAGGTTGTCTAGTGCCGCATAATTAACCGACAAGGTAGTGGCATCATTAAGCACATATGAAGCTTGTAACCTTGTGTATGCCTGGTGGAATTGATCATTGAAGGATTTGATTGGATCATTAATTTCCCTATAGATAGACATGAATCTCTAATACAACTCTAATGGGCTGATTGGGATCTTGTACTTCTGCAAGAAGGAATTCATTAATTGGTTCCAAGATGTGATGGACCCCATTGGCCAGTTGATGTACCAATAGAAGGCATCTTCCCCCAAGGAATAAGGAAAGAGCCTGCATGCCACATCCTCATGATCAATATGCATATCTTTCAATGTCATTTGAAATATCTTAATGTGCTCTTCCACTATCCTTTGTGGATCCTGAGGATTAAACTTTGTGTAAAAGCTCTCCAGGTTCTTAGGCATATCATGATAATCATTGAAGGAAAGCAGGGAAGGATTATTTCCTAGCCAAGCCATAAGGGGAGGTGGGGATGACACTTGCTATTGGACTGGGATTTGGGGTTGTGTAGGAGTAGTGGCAGCTAGGACTGCACCTTGGACTTGGAAGGCAGGACTGAAGTAACGCCCTAGCCTTGGGGAGCAAAGAGTTGGAAGGAAATTTAGAATAGTTGGGTGGAAGAGGTTGAGGTGGAAGAGAAAGGGTGAGTGTGTGGAAAATGGAAGGAGGATGAGGGTGAATCAAATGAAGTGGATGAGGAGGATGAGGCCGAGTCTGATCTTCAATTCCTTCTAGCCCTTATAGGGGGCTGTAGTTCTAGAAATTCCCCTTTGTTGGGTGTGGATCTTAGAACTCTATGAAACCTTTCAAGGGAAAATGATCCAATTTGATCCAAAATAACTCAAAAGGCCCTCCTTCTAGCGCTATTTTTGTTGATGGGTGTTTTTGCACCTTCTCAACACAGGAAACACACAAGTATGCTACCTCTCTTGAAAGGTAATCTCCAACAACAAGTTGCTGAAAATTACCCCAAGGTCTCTCAGGTGTTAGGTCATGAAATGCATGACATAGATCAGTTGGTTCAATGTGATCTTGCTAGTAATCACAGGGAAGCCTTACATGGGTTAAACTGGAGGGAATTGGATTCTTGGATGGAGTTTATAAAATTTTCTGAAAAGTTAATCTATTTTGCAAGTTTAGGACAATAGTCTCCAACTCCACCTAAATTTTTTGATTTGGCTTTACAATGTGCAATGAACTTTATCTAAAGCACCTATTAAAAAATAGGGAAAAAGGGCAAGGAAAGGGAGTAGTTCCTAGATCTAAAGCTACCAATGAATAGTGATAATGGAGAACCCTATAGTGGATAGCCTTCCCAAATATTAGTTCCACTTAACTAGATTAGTTCACAGTCTCACAAAACAAGTGCAATCTTCTAAGGTTTGTAGATTTCAACCTTTCATTCACCACAAAGCATGAACAAGAGATAGAATTTAAGTGCAACATTCATATAATGTTTAGACTAGATTTACTTTGACTAGCTTTACACTACAGTTTATCATCAATAAACAACAAAAAGTATGAACTAGGAAGGGCATCAACACATTAGAATTCTTCACCACCAATGAACAACATTAACTAATCTACTAAAGAAATATAAAACACATAGAACGTCAAAGTAAATCTATCCAAATTCACTAACTATGAGAAGAACCATGCAACATGAAGTTGGAACTCAAGAATCCACCAAATCAATGAATTTTCTATTAAAATTCTAGCAACATATCTTTACAACAACTCAACTCTTGAAAATGAGAGGAGACCCCTGATTTATAGTATCCAAAAAGCAGAATGAATGGCCAAGATTTAATATCATTATGTGGTCAAGATTCACTACAAATTAGGGTTTCACCTACCCTCAAACATTTTACAATTTAAAATTACATTTTGTCCTCTAGCCTATTTTGTCATCTTGTGGGCAACATTGTAGTTCTTTTGTCCTTTAGCTAATTTCCCTGCTACAACTACTTTGTGAGGAATTCATCATCAATAACCAAATTTCCCTCTTGCTTCCTTGCAGTAGCATATTCCATGAACCTGTTGATCAATGCTTGGAGCTTGTTCCATTCCATTATATCTGATTGAAGTACTTGGAAGTTAAATTTCCTATGTTTTCCCATAATCTCATCCCAGTCTTTGTCACATTTTTGCATGTTCCTTATCACCTACTCAGATTGAGCGAAGGCTTGTGCAGCAAAACCCATAAAATCTGGTGTAAGTGCATCTTTTCTCTCGTTCTCCATCTACTTATAAAAGTAAGGCTTTTTTTCTCCAGGTCTAGCTCAATGATAGGCATATCAAAATCTATCATTAGTCTTAGATACTCTTCACAGGCCGCCTTGATTTCTTTGACCAAATCAATATCAAGCTCCACTTCATGGAGAACTCATTCCAACACTTCCCTCCTATGGTCCAAGCCCAACTTCCATGTCTCCACAAGCCAATGGTCATCTTTTACCAAAGCAAGCTCCTTCTCCTAGGATTTCTTAGGTATCGTGAGGATAGCCTTAAGTTTGGGATATGTAATCCTGTATAACTATGGGAAGTTGTTGAAAAAATTCTTTATTCCCTAGAGTATCTTTTGCACCTCTAAGAAGTTGTTGGCCATCCTAACAGTGCAACCAATTTCCATGTTTCCATTGTAGAGGACTTGCTAGAACCAATCCTGTGTGGCCTTTTTCCAATTCCTTCTTCTCTCCAACTTATCAATGTGGTCCTTGGACAACATTTGTGGTGGCATTGATGATGTGGTGGGAAGCTCCTCAACTGACAACCATTGTTGAATGTAAGCTTTTAGATCTACCACTTGTGCTTTTAATTCCTCCTTAGAGGTCTTGTCCTTATGAATTTGGTGTAAAATAGTGGCGACAGACCCCTGAAGATGGTCAATCTTCTACTCTTTTGTAGTTGTTCCCAAATCAAGGGTAGAAATATTATAGTTGACGTCTTCTTCTCCCATCATTAGGGTGGTTATCTGCACTATCCTAGATCTGGATGCATCCATCATCAGGTGGGATTTGAACCTCGACTTAGATGTATGTAAATTTGGGAAATTGAATTAATAGAAAGCAAAAATGGTGGATGGATGCATTGGAATTGTGGGTAACCCTTCTTTCAAATTCGCCTCCAAGTAGTCTATTGATATGCCTAATGAAGGAATTATTGACTCTACAATACTCTTTCTTAAAGTTCCAGAATTGAAGTTGGGGATACCTGCCATAAACCTTCAATTCCCTGCTTGGATTTGGACTTGCTGCTACAAATATTCCCCTGTATTGGGCATGGTTGGCAAGAAAATAGACCAGGTATGATGTCATATAAAATTGTGAAGTCTTCTTCACTACCACAAATTGCTCATGTAGGAATTGGCTGATCATCGCTGCCTAATAGAATTTGGTCTCCCCTCAGACTATCTCCTTTGTGAAATACAACATCCATTCTTGGAAGAAAGTTGCAGTCAGGAGGCCCATAACTCTACTTAGCAAGGTTACCAAGTCATGGTAATCCTTGTAGAAGTCACTTCTGAAGAGTTCTTGGGGCACTTTATTTGCGCTGCTCCTCTTCTCCTTTAGACAATACTAATTGATAAGCTTCTTGCACTTGATGGGATCAACATCCCACATCTTATTAGCATATTCTTTGGATATTTCCTCTATTTCACTGAAGGTAGGGATATGAAAAGTTTTCCCTATTAATTTAGTAGGAAAATTAGCCAATATATTCCCATCTCTGTCCACTATTCTTCTAGTATATTCTTGATATGCCTCTCTACAGGCCATCACAAGCTTGAGAGTAATAAGAGAAGGTTGGAAACCAATAGCTTTAGCCAACCCACTACATCTAATCCTTCTCACATTTTCTATTGTGGGGTTGATTCAGACCCTTTGCTTGAACTCATCAATATTAATATGTCCCAGATTAGTATCTGAGATCTCCTTCCAATCTATGGTGACCCTAGAATTGAGGGGTTCTCCTTGGAACTTGTACTTCATTTGGTCCTTATCTTCCTTCCCTTGTGGTGCCTTAGCTAACTACTTTGCCTTTTCCTTTTCTATGGCCACCTCCAAAGGTCTCATAGCTGGTTCCATATATCTTGCAGGAAAGAGAGTAATAAGCATATTTAAGCATAAAAACATGAGGAACATTAGCAAAAATCTAATAAAATGATGTTAGCCTAGGTAGTTCATCATTCAATAATCTTATCATTTCTCTCAAACCATCGTTAGATGCTCATTTGAGGAATTTATGGCAATGCGCACCCAAGGGTGCAGACTTCCTTGGGCTGACAACCATTTTGAAGGCAACTGCAGGCAGACAACAATCAAGGCATGGCATCCTGCACAGTTCCACCCATACCAAAAATTGATCATGATGTGGGGTCCACTGAAGAGGTCAAGCAATTTTTGCACATGGGTCAAAATCATTTTGAAGTTTTGGAAGTATTAAGATTGTCGTTTAGGTGTGCAGGCCCAAGGCAGGCAGAAGTAGAGGGTGGTCTGGCCATTTGATGCTCTGTTGTTGAAAACGACATTGGTAAGGTGGAACCCCATAGGGGGCATTCTCTAATGCAGGATCCGTGGCCTTAGAGGAAGGTATCATTTTTTTTATTAAGGCTCAAGCCGCTTAAAGGGATGTGCACTCGAAGGTGTGGGGAGTCATAGGGAGTTGGCCATTTGGAATGGAATAGGAAAGATGGAAGTCCGATAGGGGAACTCCGCACTATCAAGTCCACAAGGTATTTCCTTTTTATTATTAGACAATCAGAAGGAAATGGTAGGGTCAAGCCCCATGTAGTAGACCGATGAGGGTCAATGTCTATTTTGGAGTGATGGTAGCAGGACATAAGTTGGTGAATGGCTGCTGCAAGAGGCGACTTGCCTAGGGTTTGATACTTGATCATTTTGAAGTTGGGCTCAGATGGAGATGGAAACTGCAAGCTCCGTGGAGTAGGGAGATAGTCACCCAAAGCCGTTTGGGATGGTGAAGCCGCCATGGTGGTCCATGGATGGAAGTCCGCAGGGAGAGGCCCACAAAGAGCCAATAGTTAGTTGTTTTTCCATGGGGAGATCGAGCAGCAATGGCAGGATCGGGACCCGCCCGTCGGAGGGATGCTTAGGATGTGCCATTTAAAGGGGTATTTATGCGGCGGTGAAAGGTCAGTGGAAGTCTACATTGAATGGTCTACATCTCATTTATTGCTTTGTTTTCAACTTGGACAAAGGACCTAATGGTGGGGCATGATAGGCGAAAAAACAGATTGCAGAGGCCATTTGAAACGGCAAAGCCAGGATGGAATCCCGTAGACAAAAGTCTGTAGGGAGAAACCCGCAATGAGTTAGGACCTAGGTAGTTTGGCACAGTTAATTTTGATTGACAATCATTGGGGTGGGATCTGTGCATCAGAAAGACATGGCCAAATAGTCATTTAGAATGATGGGGATCAAAAGGGATTTTGTAGGTGGAGGCTCACGCTTGCGAACTCAGAAGGATCAAATGGTCTTTCTTTGGGGGACTCATGAACTTTGGAAAAGTGCAGGATGACCAAATTGAAGAGGCTTTCCATGAGGGTGGGCCCAATGAATATATCCGCAATTTTGGGGTTTGGACATTTCAAGGGAAAGGCGATGGTAGCGGTTAGGCTGGAAGCCCGCAGGACATGAACGCCTTGGTTCAAGAATGACTACGAGAATCTCCAGTTCTGCATGTGGCCCACAAGAAATTTTTGAAGTTTATCAAAAAATTTCCTTATGGGTTTTCATCACCGGGGATTTACCTAACTGATTTCTAAGTTTTCTTTCCAAGATTTAACAACTTTATACAAAAATTGAATAAAAATTAAAGTATGGCTTACGGTGGATGACCGACCTGCAAAACCTGATGAAGATGGAAGAACAATCAGTGAAAAAAGGATTTGAATTAGAAACGAAGCTCGACGAGTGCATTGGTAGGAGGCTCTAGCAAGTATTCTGGAAATCCTTTCTAATGATCTATTACAATGATTTATATCACATCTTGAGATCTAGAATCATCTGTGTTAGCCAAAGATCATTACAATCTCCAATGAAATAAAATGTAATGTGTGTATGAACAGGTCGGCCTCAAATTTGAATCTCCTAGGTGAATGCATAAGATGAAGTTTGAACCTATAATTAAGGTTAGGAATACCCCATAGAACAATCAAAATTACATTGTTGAGATCCAAAAGCTACGGGAAAGATCCATGAGTGATCAAACTAGTCATTAGGTTTGAAAATTATTCTGGTGCCGGTTCAAGAAACTGCCACAAAATATGGAAGCGATAACTTTCTAGAAATAGATCCAATCATGCTCAATTCTTGGAATAAGGAAAATGAACATTTCCACAATGTAAACATAGATCCATAGGGTTTGGTGAGAAAATATGATTAATCCAACGAGATGAATTGAGCAAGAACAAAACAAGAACAAAAACTAAAAGAAAATGTTTTTGGTTGATGCAATATTTCCAAGAACCAAGGATGCTCTTGCATCAGACATCCGAGGTTAATTGAAAAGTGAGTCCCTCACTTTTCTAGGGCTAAAGGAAAACCAAGATTGTCTACCTCAGCCTAAGAAATCCAAGAAGAATCCTTCGTGCTGGTCTACCTTTCCATTTCACAAGATATTCTCTGTATTGTTTTCCATGAGTTTTCCTCCGATCTTTGATATACAAAATCTCTTCTATCTCATCTGATTGTTGTTTATGGAACCGATCCTCCAATTTTTCTTTACTATCTTCACTGAATTCTACTTCATGGTATTGATGTAGATTTGCAATGTTGAATATAGGTGATATACCCATGCCATCCGGTAACTCCACTTCATATGCGTTTCCTGAATCAAATTTCTTCAAGATCTTACAAGGTCCAAAATTTTTGATCTTCAACTTATTAAATGTTCCAACTATAAATCTTTCCTTCCTCAGATATACCATCACTTCATCTCCAACTTTGAACTCTTTATGTCTCCTCTTTTCATCTGCTTTCTCCTTATACTTTCGGTTCATATTTTCCAATTGCTCCTTCACTTGAGTATGCACTTTCTTCATATGTTTTGCAAATTCCTCTGCTTCTGCGCTCCTTTTATCTTCCTTACTAATGTTTCTCAGCTCTGATATACCTCTAGGATGAACTCCAATAACAATCTCAAAAGGTGTCTTTCTGGTACTCCTGTTCATCGAATTTTTGTAAGAAAACTCTTGTTTGTGCAAGGACTAAATCCCAACTTCTAGTCTTATCTCCAACCAAACACCTCAAAAAATTCCCCAAACTCATGTTCACTACCTCTGTCTATCCATCATTTTGTGGGTGAAATGTAGAACTAAACTTCAAATCTATCTTTAACTTCTTCCAAAGTTTCCTCGAAAATTAACCAACAAACTTTGTATCTCTGTCTGAAACAATACTCCTAGGTAATCCATGCAATTTGACTACTTATTTGAAAAAAAAATCTGCGACATGTACTGCATCTATTGTCTTCTTACAAGGTATGAAATGTGCCATTTTAGAAAATCAATCAACCACCACAAATATAGAATCATTACCTCTTTGTGTCTCCGGCAAACCAAGTATGAAATCCATGTTGATATCCTCCCAAGGTCTCTTCAGAACTGTCAAAGGCTTATACAATCCAACATTCTGACTACTCCCTTTGCAACTTAACAAACTCTACAACTTTGCTCAAATTTCCTAACATCCTTATGAATCTATGGCCAAAATTAACTCTCACTTACCAATGCTACTATATTATCAATGCCAAAGTGTCTTGACAATCCTCCATTATGTTTTTCTCTTACCAAGTTATCCCTCATTGAACTCTGGGGTATGCACAACTGATTTCCTCTGAACAACATATCCTCCTGAATGAAATAATCCAACCACTGACTCCTATCCTCCAAAACTGGTTCTCTACAAGCTCTCCAAGGTTCTACAAAATCCGGGTCTACCTCATACAAGTTATTCAATTCATCAAAGCCTAATACCTCCACTCTCATCTCTGTCAGTAAATTCCTTCTCCTACTCAAGGCATCAACAACTCTATTTGACTTTCCACTCCTATGCTTCAAAACAAAATTATAACTCTGCAAGAATTCTACCCATCTCATGTGTCTCTAATTCAACTTACCTTGACTATTCAAATATTGCAAAGCTTGATGATCTGTATACAACACAAAGTCCTTAGGCAACAAGTAATGCATCCAATTCTTCAAGGATTGAACTATGGCATATGAATATTGATCATAAACTAAATATCTTCTCCAAGTATCATTAAACTTCTCACTGAAATAAGCTACAAGTCTTCCTTCTTAACTCAATACTACTCCAATTGCACTTCCACTTGCATCACAATCTACTTGAAATACCTTATAAAAATTTGGTAAAGCCAACAAAGGATGATCAATCACCTTCTGTTTCAACAACTCAAAACTTTGATCTACTCTAGATGTCCACCTAAAATCCTTATCTCCTCTCATTGTTTTTATCATAGGACTGCAAATAGAACTGAAATTCATATTTAACTTCCAGTAGAAACTAGCCAATCCATGAAATGATCTCACCTCTCCAATGCTATCTCGTGTACGCCACTCAACAATTTCTCTTACCTTCTCAAGATCCATCTTCAATCCATCCACTGATATCACAAATCCCAGATATACCAATTATTCCTTCATGAAACTATAGTTCTTAATGTTTATCAGCAACTGCTCTTCTTTCAACCTCTACAAAACTTGTCTTATGTGCAAAAAAATTTCTTCTCCACACTTACTGAAAATCAAGATGCCATCCAAATAAAAAATCACAAACTTACCCAATAATTTCTTCAATACCTCATTCATTAGCCTCATGAAAGTACTCGGTGCATTTGTTAGTCCAAAGGGCATCACCAACCACTCATACAATCCTTCATTTGTCTTGAATGTTGTCTTTCACTCATCCCCTTCTCTGATTTTGATATGATGATATCCACTCTTCAAGTCTATCTTTGTAAAATATCTAGCTCCACTCAAACAATCCATAATGTCATCCATCTGGGGCAAAGGAAATCTATACTTCACCGTGATTTTGTTTATGGCTCTAGAGTCTATACATATTCTCCATTCTCCATCCTTCTTAGGTGCCAACACAACATGTACTGCACATGGACTTAAGCTTTCTTTAATAAAACCTTTCCTCAAAAACTATTTCACTTGTCTATTCAACTATTCATTTTCTACAGGTGTCATCCAATGTGCTGCTTTATTAGGAAAACTAGCTCCAAGAATCAGATCCATGCAATGACTAATACTCCTCACAGGTGGTAATCCATCAGGTACATTATCTGAAATGATCTCCTCATACATTTTCAGCAACTCCTTTATCTCTTGTGGTTGTTCTTATACATGGTTCAAGTCTTCAACCTTCTTAGGAACCAAGGCATAGCACATGTTCTTATGTCTCAATCCATCCAGAAATAACCTTCCATCAACCAAAAAAATTCTAGCACTCATACAAACCTCAACCTTAGGAACATCTTCCAAGGGAAATGAAGTCTTCTTCATCCCATTAGCAACAATGTTATATATATTCTTCTATCCATCATGAATAGCCTATCTATCATATTGCCAAGGCCTTCCCAATAAAACATGGCATATATCCATAGGCATGATATCACACAAAACTTCATCATGGTAGTTTCCTATCTTCAATTTCACCAAACATTGTTCACTTACCGGTATCTTATGCTTTTCTTGAATCCATGCTATTTGATAGGGCTTCGGGTGTTTCAATCTCTCTAGTTTCAATTTGATCACCATCTCTTTAGAAACCAGGTTCTTAGAACTTCCACTATCAACAATCACTTTGAAACACTTATCAAATACCTTGCATCTAATCTGAAACAAATTCTTTCTCTGCAACAGTTCTTGTTCCACCTCACTTTGATATAATACTCTTCTATTCACCAACACTTCTCCATCTTCCGATTTATTAGATGATTCAGCATGATCTTCCTCAACAAAGGTTGTTCTTCTATTGTTTTCTGTCTTTATGCTTGTCTCTCCCTGATTACATTCAAATGCTCTGTCCTTCTCCACATTTAAAGCAAGTTCCTTTGAATACTCTTTTCTCCTACCCTTTGTCATCTCTTCTATAACCCTCATTTTGGTAACCACCATATCCTCCTCTCCTATAAGAGTTTCCATCACCTCTATGGTATGAATTATCATTCTTACTGACTTCTTTATCTTTATTCTAATCTATAAAAGGTCCTCTTCCTCCTCCAATAAAAATTCTTCCTCTTTGTCTTTGCTCATGCCTTCTATTCAACTTCTCTTATGATTTTATGGCACATTGATACACCTCCTCCACACTCTACAACTTAATCAAATTGATCTCATCTTGTATAGGAGACCTCAAACCATTCACATATCTGGCTACTTGCTCGATCTCATCCTCCAAATGTTCAGATCTGATATTCAACTTGTAGAGCTCTTCAGTATACTCTATCACACTTGACTCCTTCAGCTTCAAATTCAACAACATTTGGGACAAACTGATCTGGTAGTCTGCAGGCATAAACTTTGTCTTCAACTTATTCACCATTCGATCCCCATAATTTTATCTTTTCTTTTCCTCTTCTTTTCCTATTTGTCTACACATGTTCCCATCGAAGGGATGCATGTACTTTCAACTTTGTACAAGAAAATTTTATCTTCTTATCTTCAATGGTACCTTCAAAATAAAAATAATTTTCCATCTCTGTTATCCAATCTAGCAATTCTTCTAAATCCTACTTACCATTGTAATATGGTGGATTGAAATGAGGTTTTTTATTCACTCTAGTTCGGGCTCTTATGAACCTCTCTTCTCCCTAATCCAAGCTAGGTTGATATTCTCTTCCTCTTTCCTCCTACACTTCTACCTCTTCATCACTCACATCATCAATTGGTCCACCTCTTCTCTGGGCCATTTCGACTGCATCTAATCTGGCAACAATTTCTCTCAACATCTCCATTAAAGTTGGGTCTGCATTTCCATGCACTCCATTTCCTCTAGCATTTCTTATTACCACCATCTTTACACAAGTCCTCTACAATTGCAAGTTGAATTCACAGTTTTCCACCACACAACAAATCTTCAACAGGACTCCAGAAATTCTAACGATCTCTCATGGATCGAATCTCACTCTGATACTAATATGGTGTAGCCATGGTTGGAGGGTCCTCAAAGAGAACAATTTGGACTATGTAGCAAGAGTAAAAAAACAAAAGAAACATGGAATATGGAGGCAAATTCAGATTATAACATACTCATTAATAGAAATCTTAGTCATAATCAGCTGACAACATCTGGGCTTACAGATTCGACACATAGGCCTAATACATGTTAAAAATACAATATTCTTATATGCTCCTTAATGTGAGCTGAATTATAACATATCAAAACCTAATATTCATCTCACTACCTTTCTAATGATCTATTACAATAATTTATATCACATCTTGAGATCTAGAATCATTTGTGTCAGCCAAAGATCATTATAATCTCCAATGAAAGAAAATGTAATTTGAGCATGAACAAGTCAGCCTCAAATTTGAATTACTCCTCGGTGAATGCATAGGATGAAGTGTGGAGCTATAATTAAGGTCAGGAACACCCCAAAAAAAAAATTAAAATCACATTATCGAGGTCCACAAGCTACAGGAAATATCCACGAGTGATCAAACTAGCTGTTAGGTTTGAAAATTATTTCGGTGCCGGTTGAAGAAACTACCAGAAAATCCAAAAGTGATAATTTGCCAGAAAAATATCCAATCGCACTCAAATATTGGAATAAGGGAAATCAACATGTCTATAATGTAAACATAGATCCATAGGGTCTGGTGAGAAAATATGATGAATCTATTGACATGAACTGAGCAAGAATAGAACAAGAACAAAAACTGAAAGAATTTATTTTTGGTTGATGCAAGATTGCCAAGAACCAAGGATGCTCCTGCATCACAAAAGTGACCCAGCAAAGAAAAAATAGAGATGATCCCCGTTCCAAATGGGGTTTGTGTGTTAAAGGCACAACAGGTCTCTTATAGGAAATAGGTGGAGGAATCATGGTTGATTTGTCTTTGTTATTTGGAAGGGCTTTTGGTTCAATCATGGCTTCATCAATGATAGGAGGCTCAATCATGGGTTGAGGCATGTTGCTAAGGGATAATTCTACTATGCGGTTTTCCTTGAACTCTTGGTACAATTTACAAAAGAAGTCCTCATGAGGCTTAATAGGTCCCATAGATTCAAGCCAAAAGTAATCTAATGGGAAGACACAAGATTAAAGCCACTATGATGCATAGTAAAAATGTCATTTCCAAATTGAAATTTTAAACATTTATGCACTAACGATGGGATGAAATCCACAGAGCATATCCATGGATAACCAAGCTTCACACAAAGTTGGTTTGATGAAGGGATGATGGAGAATGAGTCATTCAATTGTTTCAATCCAACTTTTAAAGGAAGAGTGATCGAACCTATTATAGGGCAAGAAAAACTATTGTGTATTTTGATCCATGCTTTCGGTTGTTCATAAGAGTCTTTATAAAGTTCATGTACGAACAAGAATTCCTTAGTGATCACATTATTTACACACACAGGATCAATTAATATCCCATTAGTAGGCTTTTCAATGATTCATCTAGCTATATAAAGAGGACCATTAGGTACATGTTTGATTATGTCATTTTGTGAGAAAGAAATTTCAAGAGATATTTTGGTTTGGACCTTATGAGGTTGAACATCAACGAGGTTAACCATAGTATCTATAGAATCATCCTCATTATCACTCATGCTATCATCAATCATGTCAACATTCATCACATCATTCTTGGTGTCACTATATTTCACAAGAAGAGATGTTATGATTTGGCATGGGATTTGTAAAAAAATGAAAATTTTGGTTGGGTGGGGCAACAAACTTATTTCCTTTTATCATTAATACCACCAATTTGGATGTGATTAGAATCAATGAGGTCTTGCACAATATGTTTCAGATGCTTACAATGTTTTGTATCATGTCCATTTTTTCAGTGATAATGGAAAAAGGAATTGGCATTATAATTTAGGGGTAAAGGCTTAGTAGGATTAGGGGTTCTAATAGTATTTAAGGTTGTAGACAGTAAAAAATTTCCTAAGTCCATAAGCATCATTTTTCTTGGTCGTTGTCCTTCGATAATTGAATAATTTTAATTATTCAATTAAGTTTGATCGTATTCCTCTATTAATTAAATAATTTTTAATTATTTAATTAATTCAGCTTCTCATCTTTATTCTATCCTGATCAATTAAAATTATTTAATTGCATCGCTAATATATCCCTTTCTTCAATAATTAAATAAATCATTTTTTATTTAATTATTTATCTTTCATCTATAGTCAGATAATAATAATAATCATATTTGACCTTTTATTCTTCTATAATTAAATAATTGTCCAAATTATTTAATTGTGTAGACTCTCTTTTGGATAAATAATTCAAATTAATTATCCATGTCTAATTTCCACCTCCCCCTTTAATTAAATTGATTAATTTAATTAAATTCTCCTTTTGTCATTTTCTCTAAATAAATAATTTGGATAAATTATTTATTTGCCACTTGTCATTTTCCTCCATTTTGAATAAATCATTTAAAATAAATTATTTATGGACCTCCACTTGGTCAAAGATACTTTGTCATTATTTCATGTCATAGCCTACATGTCCTTGTATGTCTGTCTGTCATGATTCTTGCAAGAATAACATATTCTTGGTGCATCAATTCTAGACCATTGATCTTGGAATCCTTCTAGAGGGTTAATCTCAGCCGTCCATTCGAAGGGTTGTCTATAAAAGCAACCTTCCTTCTCCATTTTCACCTTAACAACTAATTGTCTCCAACTTTCTTGCTACCATTTACAGGTTTTGCACAAGTATTTCAAAAAATCTAAGGGAAAAGTTGCATAACAAGAAGAAGGAGAGCAAGAGAAGGAATCAACTACATTATGGGGAGTTCTTTATTTTTTTTGCTTTCATTTTGATATCTCCATTTGTTTGTATTCTCTTGTTTAGATGAGGTTAATCGTTTAGAAGTGTTGGCTGTCACTTTATCTATGCTATTTAACTTTTAACCCCATCTCACATTGGTGAACCTAATGTGAATCTTACAATTTTGTAGAGAAATTTGTGTGTTTCCTTGTTTATTTTCGTTGTTTTGCAAGTTACAGCCAAGAATTCATACGAAATCCTGTCATCTTCTTTTGAGTACAAAAAAATGGACGCATAAAATATTTTAGAATGATTATCTAGGATTTGTAGGCCTTGTTCTTAGCTTTTTGGAACTTCAAATGGTTTAAAATTTTGTTAATATTTGAGAAAGTTATGGCCATTTTAGTGATTGCAACTTTTTAAGATTTAGTTGTTAAGAACCGAATTTTCTTTTGTTTATAACACTTTTGTCTTGCAGGATTTTGCAAAACTTTTTCTGGGTTTTGAAGGTCTATGTCTTAGCTTTCCATTGATATCTACGATTTAAAATTTTGTTTAGTTTTGAGAAAGTTATCACTATTTTAGTTTGCTATTTTCATTCAAGTTTGTTTTACTAATCTTCTATTTGTAGCATGTGGCTTTGGAGTGGGGCTCCCAAAAACTGCTTCTTTTGGAGCAACAAAAAAATTGAGCTCTTAGTTTTTAGTTTCTTTGATTTCCTTTTCTTAGTTTAGTTAGTCTCTTCATTTTCTAGTTTAGTTATTTACTGACTTTTAAGTTTTAGTTTGGTTTTTAATCTCTTCTCCTAACTTAGTTTTTTTTTTTTGCAGCTTTCTCGTTGGTCCAAGACATTTATGAAACTACTAACTTGTGGTTTTTTAGCTCCATTAGTCGAAGACTCATTTTTCAAACAATGTGTTTGCGATTTCTAGTTTAGAAAACACTTCCATTGGTGCATTAAAATGAACATGTGCTTGATTTTGTCTAACTGTGCTTGAAGGTGGTAGGTGATTATGCTCTCACCTTGTGAAAACTAGGTGATCAGAAAACTAGACTCACCTTATTTTGTGTAATCCTCATGATTTAATAATCTAAGTATCATCTTCCCTTGCACACTCGTGTGATCCTGGGTGTAGGAGAAACGATTATTATTTCTAGAAATGGGTCTGCCTTAAGGGAAAAAGTACTCACCATAATGGATGACCTGACTGGTAATAGGCTAAAGCCAAGCCACTTCCAACTAGGATATAAAATGGGTGATTGAGGAAAGTTCAAGTACGACGAGTGCGGATGTGTCACATGAATGGAGTAGTACTCCCATAAACCCTATTGAGTGTAACCTCTTTAGGCTGGAGTGCCACCTAGTCGGTGATTAATCTCTCAACCCATGTGTGGCCACTTGAATGGATGCCCTTACTAGACACCTATTGTTTTAGAAGCCAACCATTTTTAGCCATTGCTTGCTATAATGCAAGTTATGATATCATGCTCGAAGATACTCACTATTGACTCCCTTGAGTAGAGATAGCAGTTCCTAGGAAGTGACTACCCAGGAATTCGAATTTGGTGTTCCTATAGAAGTGTGTGCCAAGGAGGGAGTATGTGCCACCAAACTTCTAAGCTATCCGCTCTTGAGAAGGAGAGGTGTTCAACACCAATCCAGGGTATATCGGTGGGCTATACCAAGTATACAAACCCTTGGCCTATTAGGATCGTGCTTGTCTTACGCGTGTTTACTTACAATAAAACATTGTGCTTGTCAAGTGTTTTCTAGAGTCTCAAACAGTATTTACAACATTCATAAATTTGGACACACACATTCGACCTTTGACAAATTAGATTTTTTTCCTCGAAACATCAAAAAACTAAAAATTTTGCAACCTGTGATGCAACTATTAAAACACATCTACCATACTGTGATGCATTCGCTACCTCAAATGATGCATTTGTCTGATACACACAAAACTCTGATACACACCAAAATTTGAGTCCAAACAGTCTCAACCCGCTATCAGACATTTTTTTCCAAGAGGTCTCTATCAAAAACCAGCCTTGAAGTTGCTTAGAATTTTCATCAGTCAACCACTAGTCTACATTTTTTACCACAGGCTTAATCTTTCAAATTTTAATTTTATCCATTAGGTTCATAATCATCATTTTTAGCATTATCTTGACCTTAGGTTTTCATTTTTGCATACTTTGGATTAGGCTAACCTTATCACAATTTGCAAAATCATTTCTTTTGAAACTAGGTTATCTTGGACTTCGCCATTCATTTCTATTTTCAGTCGTTGTCCTTTTTGTGAGGATTTCCAACTCAACGGTCTAGTTAGGAAAACTCACTAGTCATCTTGACCTTGTCACTTTGTCATTTTCAACAAGTCCTTTGGTAACTAAAATTGAAAACAAAGATTAAGCGTAGAGTGCTTAGGTACTCCTGCCTCCAAATTGCATTCATTTAAGGTCCTACCTTGCATACTTTATTTCTAAAAAAAATCCAAAAATATCATTCATCCTAGTTGTCATTTTGAGCCTAGACCTTACATTAGTTACCTCATTAGTCCTCATTTTTCACTTTTCCATTTTCTTAATTGACATTATCATTGTCCTAGTCAACATTGACATCCTAATTGTCACTTTGGCTTTTGGCATATTTATCTCTTCACATCGTCAACCTTTATCACACAAAAAGAGAAAAACATAGACTAGTGTCATACTTGCATTGTCATCATCTTCATTTGAGCAATTTCCTTGATGGTGGAAACAAGAAAGAAAAGAAAGAAAAGACAAATGGCAGACTTTGGGCAAGACTTTGACAACAACACCAACACCAACACCAATCCCAATGACTAGATTTATGATGACCCATTTGGAAATTTGAACGTACAATCATCCATGAGCATGTCAAATTACTTTGAAAATCCACTTTTTGAACAATTCATACAGAGACACCAAAATGAACAAGTACTAGCTGAGGATTTAGACACTACCGCTCAAAACCCTGACATAGCTTCATTTGTAGGAGAATTGGTCTTGAATGATCCTGACAGATACCTTGCTATGCTTTTGGACCAAGGGGAAAAACTAGTAAAAGGCTTCGACATTAATACCATAAGACCTTCTTCTCCAGACAACACGACACAAACCATGACATCTCAACAAAACATGAACAATGCCTCCAACAACAATAACATTGTGGTCATCACACAAGTTGCTACTAAAACCATTAATGTGACATCTAGTGGCACCACAAGTCAAAACACCTCTGCCTCAACTAATACAATATCTATTGGAGGAACATCTACTATGTCCATACCTACATTGTCCACATCATCATCCCAAATGATAGGAGTAACCATTGGGTCCACATCAGTGGGAGAAAATCCCACAAACCCTATGTTGGGATCTTTATATATGATAATGGGGGAATCTTCATCACAACCTTATGGTGGAATCTCATTTAATCCCCTTGGAGGAAACCCACGATGAGTCTTCATTCAAGGCCCTCAACACAACATTAATACATCATCACAATTAAACATCCCACATGGACAAGGACTAAATATGAACATCCCACATGGACAAGGACAAAATATGAACATCCCACATGGGCAAGGACAAAATATGAATATCTCACTTGGAAAAGCATAGAATATACACATACCATATGGGAACTTCCAAGGGCCAAACCCAAACATTTCATATGGAAAATTCCTCCAACATGGACAAGGAACTCAAATGACACAACCAATGCATACCTTTGGACATCAAATGGGTCAGGGATTTTAGATGCCTCAAATACAAACACACATGGTTGGGTCGCATATTCCAACATATTCGTCACAGATTCATACTCACCAACAAATTCCCACTCAAAATTGGAAATACCAACAAATACCTAATTAGAACATACCTTACATCTCGCAACAATATGTGTCACAATCAAATCCAAACTTTTAGGCGACCAATGATCCCATAGTACGTGCCTTGCTAGCTAAAGTGGATGACCTTGACAAATAGATGGAAAATATGCAAACATTTGACAAAAAGACACTGATGTCCTATGACTTATGTCCTTATCCTTTTGACATGACTTTGTACATGCCACCATTTCCACCTAGTTATGTCACACCCAATTTCATCAAATACAAGGGAAAAACAAATCCACTTGACCATCTTCACAAATTCACCATAAGTTGTGTCGATATTTCCCATGAACACACATACCTAATGCGACTATTTCCTAAAAGTCTCGTTGGACCAATGTTAGAATGGTTCTATACATTGCAACTTGGAATTAAATCATGGAAGGAACTTGCTGAAAAATTTGTGCAAAATTATACATACAACATTGACATGAACACTTCCATCACCAACCTGTTCCAACTCACGCAAGAAGAGGTGGGTGAGACTTTCATACCATTTTTCAAAAGATGGAGAGGCTTGGTATGTTGTTGTCACATAGATATTCCTGAAAAAGAGAAAGTGGATATGTTCGTACAAACACTCCTAGGCCCACTAAAAAATGGCTTGTGTGTCCATTGTTGTACAAATTTTGTAGACCTAGTTGAATGAGGTGTCCAAGTTGAACAAGCCCTCATAGCCAAAGGAAAATTGAAATATGGTCCTAAGAACACAAATGCAAACCCTTGCTGACAAAAACAAATATTGGGTTAAGAACAAACATGTCACCAATGATGGTGTAGTCGATGCTAAGGCTGTCAACGCTATGGGTCCTATGATTACTCTAAAAGGGACACAACCCAAAAACACACAGATGATGACACAAACCTATGCTGCTAATGCAGTCCAGACAAATCAAAATAACTAAGGAAATCAAAACAATCAAATTCAAAGGCAGCCTAGAAAACCCAAACACTTCCCTAGAGGATGTACATACACTCCCTTGGGCGAGCCTATTGAAGTTCTCAGGAAATTCCTTCAAAATGGTGTCATCACACTTGAGGACCCCAAACCATACAACCCTGGGCAGTTTAAACCATCTTGGTGGGATGATAATGCATTTTGTGACTATCATTGAATAAAAGGACACAAAACCTCTACCTGTAGACAATTGAAAATTTTGGTACAAGACCTTATTGAAAAGCATATCATTGAAGTCAGTGGAACATAGTTTGCTTCTAATGTGGATCATACAATAAACAAGAATCCACTACAGGATCATGGTTCTAGAAACCCTTCTACGTCAAATACAAATAACAATAGTCGAGCCAACTATGCCTATATTAGATATGACTATTCTGGGGGACCTATCGTACATCACATTAGAACAACTAATGAACATGTCTGCATAGTCGTTGTTAGGAAGGCCCCTGAATGCAATGTCACCACCCATGGTTGAAAGGTCACCATAGTCGGCCCTCCTCCCCCTAGACAACCAAAGGTAACAATAACTAGCCCATCCACTTCGCAGTCGCAATCGCCTCCACAAAACAAGTAGTCCCAACCTAAAGGAAACTTTAATCTTATTGACTAGCTTGGAAAAACACTAGCACAAATATATCTCCTTGATTTGTTACACATCTTGCCTACCCATAAGGCCATCCTAGATAAAACATTGCAAGAATTCTCTATTTCACAAGATATTGATGTCAGCCAATTCGAAGCCATGGTAGAATATCTAATGACTCCCCACCATATCACCTTTTCTGACCAAGACTATTCGTCATCCAAATCCAACCATAATGATGTCCTTCATATTGATTTTTTTTTCATAAACATAAGGTCAAACGAGTCTTAGTAGATGACGGAGCAAGACTGAATATATGTTAAAATTGGTCAAGGCACTAGGATTTTATGATGCTTGTGTAGACACCACAAAAAGTATTGTTATCAAGGCATATGATGATGAAGAACATTCCTCTTGAGGCATAATTACACTTCCAATTCAAATTGGGCCAGTCATTGTTGACACCACTTGTCAAGTTCTGGATTTGGACCAGCCATACAACATTTTACTTGGTCGACCTTGGATCCACTCATTGAAAGCTGTCCCTTCCATGTATCACCAATGCCTGAAATTTCCTTTTGAAGGTATTGAAATTACTATATACAGAGACCCTGATCCATTCCAATATTGTACCAACTTATGAGGTGTCTTAGAATGTCAAGTGCCTATCAACTGTGAAGCCTCGACATGTTCATCTTCTAAATTCATTGACCCATCAAGACTTGCAAAGCCTTCCATGTCCACATCCATCACCACATCATCTCACTACATTGATCCATCTTCATTGACCATGTCATACAGTCCATTTACCCCGCCATCAAACCCCGAGGTCCAAATTCATGACATGGGATGTGGAGAATATCGTATGGATAATTTACCATTAAACAACAATGCTAATGCCACTAATAGAGATCAAAATTCCAACGTTGATGTCAAGATAGTTATAGAAGGAACACAAAAGGATGGTCATGCTTGGATTGAAACATTTCAAGACCCTAATGACACATTGAACTTTGCCATATCTACTTCCTCTCAAGCTTTTCATATCTATTATAACCCCTTGTTTGACCAAGAAATTTACGATAACCCACTATTTGAGCATGACCCTGTTGAGGATATCCAATCATCATCCTTCCATCCCACCTACCCTAGGCTAGGATATGAATCTCCTATTGTCATCTCTACTAAGTCATCTTGCCAAGTCATTAAGGATGTGCAAGCCTCCTTTGATGTTAATAGTATAGAAAAGGATAGTCCAAAAGATTCCATTAATGGCATCGCCACTCCCATTCATCCACTAAACATTCCTTTCACTTCACCTACTTCCCCCATTTCACACATGTCCACTCGCATCATAGACATGGATCAACAAATCATAGCTCAAGAAAACAATAAAGGAAAATCTCCAATGAATGAGATATATCTAAAAGGAGATCAAAAATCAAAAGAAAGAAAAGAAGATCAAGACAAGTCCCATAGCCAAAGTAAAAATCTATCAAACAAAACATAAATAAAATTCAAAAGTGAAAATGAGAAAAAGTTGATCTCAAAGTATGCCTCTCCATCAAAAATCACTGGGGGCATCTATCAAGGAAAAAAGTCAAAAAAAGCGCTTGTTGATCCAAGGTCTATATCCATGTCACTCTCACTCTCACTCATACCATATACTCTGTTCCATCCATCCATGTTCACATATCCATCATATCCCTCCATTGGCGATGTCTTTCAATGTTTCTTTGATGACAAATCCTTCTTGTACTCTAGCTCGTTGGTTGCCCAAGCTCCTTTTTGGTTACGGCCTGATGGCCCACATAGTGTGCACATTAGGGATCCTACCATAGCCTCTTTCATTAGTCACATCTATCATCCTTCATATTTTCCACTCATACTCCTCATCCCGATCAGATCCTTTCATCCAGCATAGTCATCCACACAAGATCAAGGCATCGTCAAGGCAGTCCATGGATATGAAATTTATCAATTTTATACCTAGCTTCAGAGAGCTAGGGAAAAAGTCTTGAAAAATACAAAAAAATTGAAAAATACAAAAAATCACCACCTTGATGAAAACCTGGCAAATAGGCATCTTGGTGACACCCAAAACATTAAAAAAAAAAGAAAAATTGAATAAGATGACAAAAATAAAGAGAAATAATTCATCCAAAAGTGAAAACCTAGTAAACAGGCACTTTGGATAAGTACCATGGTGAAAACCTGGCAAACAGGTGTCATGTGTAGTCAGTCATTGTTGTGCCATCTACTGTCATTCTATCTACCTTTGTCCCTAATAAACATACTCTTTTCTGACATTCATCATAACACTTCACCCTGACATCATGACATTTCTATCCATGGCTGACAATGGTTGAAATCAAGTCTTGCATACTGTCCACTGTCCATGCTAGTCATGCCTTTTCTTTACATTCCATTTTGCTTGGCTCATTCTCAAATTTACTAGGGGAAAAAATTTATCATGAGACTACAGTTGGTACTACACGTGATCCTAAAAATCATAAAATGTCCTGAAAAAGACCTAAAAATCATAAAATGTCCTAAAAAAATACCTAAAAATCATAAAATGTCCTGAAAAAAGACCTAAAAATCAAAAAACGTTCTAAAGAAAACACAAAATTTCCAAAAAAATAGAGTCATGTCAGTCAACACAGTCACGTCAGTTCAAGTATTGATTAGTCTTTGTCATTGTCAAACTATGTTGTCTCTGCGCATTTGCTACGTAGGTAAGGCTCATCTTTGAGCCACCAAGACATTATGTCAGTCCTAGTAGGTTTGTCAAAATAAGTCATGACTCAATTTTTTGTCAACAAGACAAAGTCATTGGTCATGTAAAACTATGAGGTCTTTGAGTGTATGACGTAGGCAAGGCCATTTGTCGATGAGCCCCTAAGGCTACACTAGGTTAGTCCAATAGGGTTCATTGCACAATTTTCTCACACACATGAAATAGTCTTTAAATTTATCATGGTATTTGTCAAAATTTGAATGAACAATCTACCCAAGTGAACTTCTACAATTTTTCAATCAAGCATGACAATCAACTTGGCATATCAAAATCGGTCAAACTCAGTCAAACTTAGTAAAACTAGTCAAATCTTGCTTACTCTACAGATGTTTCCTTCTGAAGGGTAGCCCATCATTTAATCATTCCCTAGGATGTGTCCTTCTTAGGCATCATCACAGTCATCTAGAATTTTGAGGATTCTCACGATATTTGAGATACATTCCTCTTGATATTGACATCATTTAGGATGTGTCCTTCCTGAATTCGACAATCTTGAAATTAACATCATTCAGGATGAGTCCTCCCTAAACTTGACATCAACATCATTCAAGATGTGTCCTTCCTAAATCCGACATCTTGACATCGACCTCATTTGGGATGTGTCCTTCCTGAATTTGGCATCACTTTGGCATCAACATCATTCAAGATGTGTCAATCCTGAATTCAACAATCTTGACATTGACATCATTCAAGATGTGTCCTTCCTTAACTCAACACCATTCTGGAAACTTCATATCGTCAACCTTGGCATTTTGACATCACGACATCTGACATTCCACCACACTTGACAAACTTGACATTTTGACATTCAGACACTTGGCAAGAACTTGGAATTTAATTTTATGATGCTTGTTTTGTCTTTTGGCAATCATGATGCTAGTTCCTCGAGGATGCCCTAGCAACAGGATTTAGAGGAGCAATGACATTTCATGATTTTTCTTTCCTGTCTTTACTATTTGTGGTTGAATGATAAAAAGACTGGAGCAATCACTCTCTTAGTATGAGTCATGATCATCCTTGTTTGCGACTGCTTGTCTCACATGATGGTACAACCTTGCACACCTTGGTCTACATCATATCATGGTGTTTGTTGGCCATTACAATAATTTTCTCAATGATGATAAATATAAAAATGTAAGCATGAAAATTGGTTCCCTTGTCATTTCTCGTTAGCTTTCCATCTTCATCCTCCTTTCTCTTCCATGCTAATATCCATCCCCTTCCAAGCTAACATTTCTTCTATCCTTCATCCTCTAGTCTTATCATCCATTTCAAGAGCACATTTGTGTTCTTTGAACTCACCTGTCCTCTCAAGGGGGCATACACAACCCTCCTTGTCATTATTCTTTCACTGGGGCATATTTCAGAATTAAATTTCTTTAACACAATGTGATGAACTGCATTATGTCAAAGAGGGGCAAAATGTAGACACTGAAAAATGTCCTAAGTCTGCGAGCGTCATTTTTCTTGGTTGTTGTCCTTCGATAATTCAATAATTTTAATTATTCAATTAAGTTTGATCACATTCCTCTATTAATTAAATAATTTTTAATTATTTAATTAATTCACCTTCTCATCTTTATTCTATCCTGATCAATTAAAATTATTTAATTGCATCACTAATATATCCATTTCTTCAATAATTAAATAAATCATTTTTTATTTAATTATTTATCTTTCATCTATAGTCAGATAATAATAATAATCATTATTTGAGCTTTTATTCTTCTATAATTAAATAATTGTCGAAATTATTTAATTTTGTTTCATTCCTCTCTTTTGGATAAATAATTCAAATTAATTTTCCATGTCTAATTTCCACCTCCCCATTTAATTAAATTGATTAATTTAATTAAATTCTCCTTTTGTCATTTTCTCTAAATAAATAATTTGGATAAATTATTTATTTGCCACTTGTCATTTTCCTCCATTTTGAATAAAGAATTTAAAATAAATTATTTATGCACCTCCATTTGGTCAAAGATACCCTGTCATTATTTCATGTCATAGCTTGCATGTCCCTACATGTCTGTCTGTCATGATTCCTCTAAAAATAGCATATTCTTGGTGCATCAATTTTGGACCATTGATCTTGGAATCCTTCTAGAGGATTAATCTCAGCTGTCCATTCAAAGGGTTGTCTATAAAAGCAACCTTCCTTCTCCATTTTCACTTCAACAACTAATTGTCTCCAACTTTCTTGCTACCATTTGCAGGTTTTTCACAAGTATTTCAACAAATCTAAGGGCAAAGTTGCATAACAAGAAGAAGGAGAGCAAGAGAAGGAATCAACTACAATATGGGGAGTGCTTTATTTTGTTTTCTTTCATTTTGATGTCTCCATTTTTTTGTATTCTCTTGTTTAGATGAGGTTAATAGCTTAGAAGTGTTGGCTGTCACTTTGTCTATGCTATTTTATTTTTAACCCCATCTCACAAAGGTAATTAAGTTCTTTCCCATGAGTTGCAACATGATGGAATGAAGGGTATCAGGTAGTGGAGTAAATTGTCTATTGTGCTCTCTAAATTTATATAATTTTTTTTTTTTTGTATGGAAGCTACTTGGGACTCAACATGTTGACTTGTTTGGGGCGGGTTTATCTGTAAAAAACTCTTCTTTTTTTTGAATGGTTAGAAATTGTTATGGGTCACAGACTTAGATTTCTCAGGGTGGTTAGAGGGAGTTTTTGTTTCATGATGACTAATCAAATTTTGATAGTCACAAAGAGTCGTGCACATATGTGTAAAGAAGGAAATTTTCATTATCCCAAGCTTGTGTTAGATTTTATTTTGTAAATTTCCAATGAACATTCTTTGAAGATTAGCATCGTGAATCTTAATATTGATTTTTGAATAAAGCAATTGGTATCATTTTATAAAATTAGTGAAATTTTCATCATCCTTTTGTTTACAGTTCACTAAATCAACTAAGGTCACCTTGGGACCAATGTGCACTTGGAAATGTTTGGGCAAGGTATCAACAAGCTCATTGAATGAACTAATTTAATTATTCGGTAAAGAGAAAAACCATTCCAAGGTTGCATCTTTCAAAGACCTAGGGAAGAGTTTAGCCATGAGCTTATCTTTGAAAATGAAGTCACTACATAAGGTTGTGTATGCTGAGATATGGTTACTAGGATCTCCTTTACCACCATATTTCTCAAATCTAGGAATCCCTATGACTTATAGAATTTGTACTCTCAATATCTCCAAGGATAATGGGTTTCTTTTGACATATTGTGAAGGTTTTCCATTTTGATTTCAATTTAATGTGGATTTTTTTGTTGGAGGGATGAAACATTTTGCAAAATTTGGTTAAGGAAAGAATCATTGATTGTGTTTTGGGATGGAGGTGAATAAGGTGGAGGTGTATATGTATCTAGAGGATAAGTGAATTGCAAATTTTTGAGAGGTGATGGATAAGGAGATATGAGTTTTGAATTCACAAAGCTAAAAGGATTCTTAGTGGAAATACCTAAAGTTGAATTGATGTTGCTAGTGGGTTTCCTTGTTGTAGTAATAGTTACATGAATTTATATAGGAATAGAGGCCATAGTTGTAGAAGGAGGAATTTTATTTCCACCTTGACTTTGAGTGTATCCCAAAGTTTGAGCACAACTAGCCATTGTAGGAACATGATTGCCAATGATATTGGATAGACTATGCACATTTTCTATTCCTTGTTCATTATCAAGCATTTTCCTCATGTTATCTATGACAAGAACCGTAGTACCAACAATGTATTCAACACTCATAAAGTTTTAAGGCTTTTATAAGGATTCATCCATTTATTTTATCTTCTCTTGAGGGACATTAGCAACCATTGTGTCAACATTAGTTACATTGGTTGTTGGTAAAGTAGTAATGGGAAATGTGGTATCAAAGCTATGATCCATAACGGGTTGACTAGTGTCAACACTATGAGTGAAAGATTTAAAAAACTCAAGATCCATGACAAATGTACTAGCACAGGACGACATGATTCTCAAACTATGTATCACTAAAGTATTGGAAATAGGACACTAGGTTTTGAAGCTCATACAAGTTTCACCAAACCAAAAGTGTACCCAAAATGAAGAAATTTGGCACTATACAAATGTAACAAACACCCAAAAGTAGGAATCACAATGCAATTGTGTAAAAATATTTTACAATTTTAAGATTTTAAATATGATAATTTATTGATTATGCTATGCAAAAACCTAAAAATGATGTCCTTTAATGCCAATTTTGATTTTAAACAATGCCTTAATTTGACCAATTAAACTTCATGCAAGAAAGTACTAAATTTTCTATTTTTTGAAACTGAAACATCGATCTGATAGTAGAATGAAATGAAGCAAATAGAGACAAAATGATGCCCAAAATTTTGAAAAAGCATCCATACAAGGATAGGTTCGCCCAAGGGCGAATGGGTATTTGTATAGGGGTTGGAAAAATTCAGGTTTGTGTTTATGGTTTGATGTTTGAGTTCTTTGTTTTAGGTTGCAGACTATGAATTTTATGATATTTTTTTTAGTTTTATGTGTCTTAATGCAAGTGAAAATATTGAACAAAGTGAGAAAAGTGACAACTTTTGGAATGCAATTTGAACTAAAATTAGAATCTACATGACTGAAAGACACACTTGATGCAACTACAATGCAAGATGTGTGCAAAATTAATGTAATACTTCTATTTTTTTATGAATTTGAATGATGCATGTTGTGTGGTATCACAACATGCCCCAAGATTGAAAGACTTGGGGAACCAAGTGAAAAATAACTCTTATGGTAGGAGCTAGCAAATTGAAAGATTATCGGAAGTGAAAAAAAAAGAGAAATCTTTAATCAAAAAGTACTTCTAATGTAAATGTTTTGGGTACCGGGTACCGGGAACAAGAAATGTTTGAAAAGGAAAAAGGTAATGTGAGTTTGAATGGAAGGCTCCAATCCAATGTTTGTACTCTAGTAATATGGAGGTCAGGTAAAACCGAAGTCCGAGAAAGTTCATGGGTAAAGTTGAATACTGGGTACTGGGTTGCAATGTGAAATGAAATTTTAAAGTTTTGAGGTTATCTAATGATTCTAGTAATCCAGTATATATATGAGGATTTATGATATGCTAAAAAAGCGTGTTATTTATGATATTTTTGTACTAACATTTGAATAATGGTTTTATTTACATGTGATGTTATAAATGTTTTCTTTCTTTAAAAATGGATTTAATGTGTGGAATTTGTGATTGCAAGAAATATAGATTGTGATGCAAAGTTCGAGTATGGACGGTTAGGAAAATTTGAATCATGGATAGAATCACATCCAAGTCGGGTCACTTATTCTGGGATGCTATTGGTAGAGGAATTTGAATCCACCAGAATGCTAGAGATCCTAGTATTTCGCTTGTGGTAGATAAAAAGCTCCAACCTCTGAGGAAGCCCATTCTTGAGGAGTCAAATGAAGTGTGGGGGAAAAAATTACACTATATCATTTTGAATGTATGGGAAGTCCCTACACACTATCTTGATTCAAAGTATCATCCAGCGATGATTAAAGATTAACACCCAAAAAGCTTCAATGTGCTATTAAAGTTGACCTTCGTTGACTTTGATTACAATTCTCCTATCAGTCACTACATTCCATGTGCCTTGATGTGATTGGTCCCTTGGATTTCCTCTCATGTATTTGTCTTATCCTATCTGAGCCTTGTGTTCTATAAAAGGCCAGAGGATCCCCCTTTTTATTTTAAGTTCAAAATTTGTGGATGTCAAAAGAGCATAAAACTTTTTCAAGTTGTGTTCTTTTTTCCTATTTTCTAAATCATTCCAACGTAAAACTTTGTATCCACGTAGACATTGATTAATATTACATCCAATTGGATAACTACCTATCTCGTGAATCTTTTGTAGCTGGTTTTGTTAGTTCATTTGAACAAGACTGTATGTTGCATTGTTTAAGGGTGCATATAGAACCTACTCAGTTTCCAAACTAAAACCCCTCTCTTTAAAAGCTCGCACCATTTCATATGTAGTTGTGAAGCAATCTGGTGAAGTATAAAGTGGTTTTCTCTATTTTAGTTGATTCTCTGGGGCATGCATGGTGAATAACCAAGAGAAAATTTTAATTTTTCAGTACTTTTATGCTTTATTTTAGAGTAGATGTTTAAATTCTTGAAAATGTTCCAAAAATTAAATGAAGGAATGAATTTTTTTGAATTTTATTTTATTTTCTATTAATTTTTTTGAATTCTTAATGCTAAATCTACTTAAGTGATAGCAAATAATTTGTGATGTTCATGAAATATTATTGCAAATTTTTTGATTTCATGATATTTTTCTTTATGATCCAATTGGAAACTCAATGTGTAATATATATATTTCTAAACAACCATAGTCCCTTTGAGATTAACAACAATATCACATCATACTTGAGAGTAACCCTTATGCAATCATGACCTAGTTATCAGAGACTTGGGATTGAACTAAAGCTAATATTTTCCTATTAAAGCAGAATCCTCTTTTAGATTGTCTTTGTTCCATATCTTTCAAGAAGGATAAGTGCTTTGCAGTTTTTCTGTGAAGAATTTATTCACCCTGTTTGCTATAGGTAAAGTCATTGTCAACAATGCAAACATACAAAACTAAACCCTAAATACAATGCAAAGAAAAATAATGCAAAAAAAACTAATGCAAACCTAGATCTATGGTTTTGAGTGTCGCGAAATTAAAATTTAAGATGTACAAACTCGGGATCACCAAAATGAAACATATGAAAAGGGGGGATATGTAGGCCTAAAAATAAGGGATCTATGCCAAAGAGCAAAGGGGGTGTCCACCTAATCACAAATCCACATTTTTCATGCTCATTAGGAAGATGGATAGTGCCACAAGGGATTAGAATTGACTTGCAACCCTCAAGGTGAGTCAACCTTAGGTTTGGACACTATGCTGCCCTAACTTCCTTATGATAGAAATGATTGAACAATAGTTTTGGGAGAAGAGTAAAAGTGCATTAACAATCAAACTTATAAGATCCATCACTTGAAAAATGAAGTATTATGATAATATTGACAAAAAAATACATTAACCAGTAGATTTGAGAAGGTTAGAATGGTATGTACCTAGCTCCAAAAGTGGGTTTCAAGCTCTCCTGAAGGACATATTCACCCAGGGGAAAATGGGTCTTTGTACAAGGCTCTAAAAATTCTTTTTTCAGTCCCCAGATCTTAGATCTAAGCTTCAGATTCCTCCAAGTTTGACTATCAAAAATTTAGAAATAAAACTTGTAGGTGAGTTTCTGTGTCTTGACAACTTTGATGACAACTTTGAAAACTTTACAAAATTGCAATTTTGATCCAGTTTCAATCCTTCTTCACCTACAAATCTGTATACACAAAGAGAGGAGAAAAATGTTTTTTTTTGGTGGATAATGTTTTACCTTGGTCAAACCCTAGTTTGGTAATTAAACCTTAATAATGTAATGAAGGTAAAAATAAATGAATGATGAATGAACACTAGCTTGTTACACCTCGCCAAATCCTTTAATGGATGCCCTTAGAGGATTGAAGTCAAACACATCACTCCAAGGATTTGATCTTGCATGAAATGGCTTAATTGGATGCTTGATCTGACACTTGATTCGATGCTTGAATGCTTACTTGCAACTGGTAACCTACATCACAATGTTATCTAAAAAACATGCATGAACACTCATAGATCTTGATATCATGATAAGATCTTGATTGCTACAATAAAGGACTAATAAATCTTCTCTTCAATGCTCTTGACAATAATATTTTCTCTTGTAATGTTTTCAAAGGGTGTGTTAGTTTTGAAATGATAAAAAGAACTTGTATTTATAGGTGTTTCCTTAATTACCCAACAATTAAACATCACAAGCCAACCTTTGAAATTTGAATTTTGATCATGAAAATTCCCTCAAAAAAATATTTTAAAGTTGGATCCAAGACTTAAGGGGAAACCTAGGACACACATAGTTGATGCTCCTAATCCTAGGTCATAAGCCTTTGGGTCCTTGGGCAAGTGTTCATAGTGTGCTCCAGTATTGTGCTCCATGCTATCTTAGTGTTGATGATATGTATGTGTGGATCTTACAAGTTATTCAAGGTTGTAAAAGGTTGCTATATTCAGAATTTGGGTTTCTAAATTGTTGTATAGTGCGAGATATTTTCACCAGTGTGTGAACCAGTTCTTCAGTGATGTTTTCTATGGTCTGGGAGAAATGTATTTTCTCCACATTTCTTTGATATTTGGATTCAAGTTTTGGATATTTGGCAAGTTGCTTATATTTCTTTTATCTCTCTATATTCAAGTTTTTACTTGATTTTGTTTAGTACAGAGTAAGTTTGATTTATCAGTATGCAAATATGAGTCATCAATTGTTCTGAATTGAAGGGTTTTTTGATGCGAAATTGGATGAAGTGTTTGATGAATATTAAGTAGTTTGTGGACTATTATGGATGATGTTCAAGTGAATTATGTTGTCAGAAACTTTCGGCTTGATATAAGGAAGTGTGTTCTTAATGATTATGGTGTTTTGCATGGATATTGGCCAACCTTGTGCTTAGCACTACATGTGAGGCTTGTGAAATCATGTTGAAGAGTGTTGGGACCTATTTGGGTCATAATTAAGTATTTATGTAAGTCACTTTTTGTTCCTATCCACCACGGGAATGTTTGGGTGCTGACCTATTTTGAATTTTTATGTACGACTAGTGGCTGAAATTGGAGAAAGTTTTTGAGGTAGAACTTGATATAAATATGTATGGTGTTGATGTAAGAGGTGTGGATGAAAAATTAAGAAGAAATATAGAAAAAATATTGATGTGAGTGATGTGAATTTGAGCAAAGCATTACAAATTTTATGTTAGGGTTCTTGAAGGAAGTGAGTTGAAGGCATCCAAAATAATTCATGTGAGGTTGCGAAAGTGTGCAAGCAATTGTGGTGGAATCCTTGTTACATTGAGAAGTGTTCTCTATGCATCATTATTCTTCTATCTTCTTGTATTCTTTCTGTGGTAGTGAGCCTTGGCTGTGAGCCTTTTGGACAATGTGTCTTATTCTAGTAGTGAGTCCCTTTGTACAGATTTTTATATTACTTATATTGTGAGCTAATCCTCACAATAATTTTTCCATTATTGGGTTTTCCATGTAAATTTGGTGTTATATTGTGTATGGTGTTGTGATTTCAATTTTTTTTATACGTATTTCATGTTTAATCATAAGTGTTTAATGAATACTTGTGGATTTGATTACTGTTGAGGGTTTTGAAAGATTAATTCATTACAACTGATTCACCCCCCCGCAAGTAGTTGTATTGTTCATTTCAATAATTGGCATTAGATCAAGGTTCCTTCAAGAAGAGCTTATCTTCTTAAGGTAGATACGAGATGGAAAAAAAGATTGCTTTGGAATATCCTAGATTCAATGGCTTAGATTATGCATTCTAGAAGACAAAGATGGAAGGATATTTGTTTGCTCAGGGATATAAGATTGAGAAGGCTTATTAGAATACACATACTCCACCTTCGAATGGTCCAAGTACAAGTGTAGAAATAAAGGCACATGAGATCAATGCTAAGGAAAGATTTATTATTGTGAATAGTCTTTCAAATATTGAATTAGTTAAAGTTATGAGTTTGAAGACTGTTAAAGAAGTTTGGGATAAGTTAGAAAGAATTTATGAAGGAGATCTAAAGGTCAAAAAAGAAAAAATATAGAATGTGAAGGCACAATTTGAAATGATGCATATGTCTAAAGATGAAACAATTAAAGGCTACATACAAAGAGTTGATGAGTTGGTAAGTAATATGAGAGGCCTTGGTGCAATAGTTAAAGAATCTAAAGTAGTGAAGAAAGTTATCAGATCTCTTTTGAATTGTTAATGTGAAAAAGTATTTTCTATTGAGGTAACTATTTATTTTGATAGTTATTCCAAAGATCAATTGATTAGCTCTCTAACTGCTTTTGAAATGAGAAAACTAAAGGAAGGTACAAAAGTAGAGACTGCTTTCAAGGATGGTAAATCAAAGAAGGATGAATATTCAAGTGAAGAAGATCTTGATGATTTGGAAGCTAAATTTTTGAGGAAGATGAAAAAGTGCACCAATAAGTACAAAGGTAAATTACCTTTCAAATTTTTTAGTTGTGGTGAGATAGGTCATTATGCTTCTAGATGTCCAAAAAGAGCTCTAAACAATAAGAACAAGGAAAATAAAGGAAAGATGATTAAGAAAGATTACTATGTAAAAGAAGATGCTAGTATTTTTTATCATGAATCTGATTATGGAGACTTTGATGATAATGAATGTATGTTTTTGGCTATAAAAGAAGAATTTGGTTCTACTAACCCTAAAATTTGTGTGAAGGAAAGTATGTTGAAGATAAAGGATAAGGTTGAAGGTACATTGGTATCTACTTTTCATGTCAAGGAGAATAAGAATTAGTGGGTTGTTCATAGTGGCTAGTCTAATCATATGACCAGAGAAAAAATTAAGTTTGTTAAACTTGAAAAGTATGATGGAGGATTAGTTAAATTTAGAGATTATTCAAGAGCTAAGATTTGTGGAATAGGTTCATTAATTTTGATGGAAAGCATAATACTGTAAATGTTTACTATGTTAAGGGCTTAAGACATAATCTCTTGAGTGTCAAAAAAATGTGTAGCAAAGGGTATAATATTGTGTTTAAGGATGAAGCTTGTGAAATCTAGAAAGGGTCCAAAACTGTGATTGCTGCAAGTAAGAGAACAGATGGAAATATCTATCAACTTAAGGGAGTTGATGGTCATTTCTTTGTCTTGGATTAATGATAGTTGGTTATGGTACCATAGGGTGTGTCACATGAATTTTGATAGTTTGGAAAGAATTAGTTTAGTTCATGATGTGATATATTTACCTAAAATCACAAAACCTATCAATGTTGTCTCTGAGAGTTGTCAATTTGGAAAAAAAAGGAGTAGCTTTAAGGGAAAGGAACAATCTGCTATCGAACTACTAAAATTGGTGCATACAAATATTTGTGGTCCTACAAGGGTGAGAATTCTACAAGGTGATAGGTACTTTATGCTTTTGATTGATGATTATTCTAGAATGACATGGGTTACATTTCTTAGAGAGAAATCTAATGCATTAGATAAATTCAAGGAATTTAAAGCTATGGTTGAGAATGAAATGGATTTGAAAATAAATTGTTTGAGGTTTGACAGAGGTGGTGAATTCACCTCCAATGAGATTAACATGTTTTTTGAAGTTCATGGAATAAAGAGGCATTTGTATGCACGTAGAACTCCTCAGCAAAATGGAGTTGTTGAAAGGAAAAATAAAACTATTCAAGAAGTTGTAAGGACTATGATGAAATAGGAAAATCTACCAGAAGTCTACTACAAAGAAGCTATTCATACTGTTGTTTAAATACTTAACAGAGTTCAAGCTAGAGCTAATAACAAATTGACTCCTTATGAGCTATGGTATGGAAGGATTGCTACTGTGAAGTACTTTAGAGTGTCTGGAAGCAAATGTTACATCAAAATAGAAGAATAAAACTTAGGAAAGTTTGATGCAAGTTCTGATGAAGTTATCTTATTTGGATATTTTATTAGAAGCAAAGCTTACAAATGCTACAACAAAAGGTTGAGAAAGATAGTTGAAAGTGCAAGTGTTAAAGTTGATGAAAACTTGTAGAATTCTATTGCAGTAGATGGATATGTGTTAGATGAACCTAATTGCAAAGAAATAGAAGAAAAATCTGATGAACAAGAAGTGAAAAATGAAGAGGAAGAAGCTCTAGAGAAGACCCTTAAAACCCCTACGTATGTGCAAAATAATAATTCTCAAGATAAAATTATTGGAGTTAAGAGAAAAGGTGTATTGACAAGAAGTAAAGCTACTGAAGTTGAGGTAAATTTGTGTTTACTTTCTAAATTTGAACCTAAATCAGTGAGTGAAGCATGCAAGGGTGAGCATTGGATGAAGGAAATGGAAGAAGAACTTGTGCAAATACAGAAAAACTAGACTCAGGAATTGGTCCCCAGACTGACAAACAAGAACATAATTGGAATTAAATGGGTATTTGGGAAGAAGTTGAATGAGAATGGAGAAGTAGTAAGAAACAAGGCAAGGCTTGTGTGTAAAGTTTACTCATAAGTAGAAGATATAGATTTTGAGGAGAATTTTATTCCAATGGATAGGATGGAAGCTATTAGAATGTTTTTGGCATTTTTAGCACATAAATACTTTAAGGTTTATTAGATGGATGTGAAGTTTTCCTTTCTGAATGGAATTGGAAGAAGAGGTTTACATGGAACAATCGAAAGGTTTTCACTTGTCAGATCAATCGAATATGGTATGCAAGTTGAAGAAGACACTATATGGATTGAAGCAAGCTCCTAGAGCTTGGTATGCAAGATTGGATAGGTAATTGATATATCAAGGATTCAGTAAGGGCATCATAGATAGTAATCTTTACTTTAAATTTGAGGAAAAAAAAATATTGATAGCAATTGTATATGTGGATGATATTGTATTTGGTGGAAATGAGGTTGTGTAAAAAATTTGCTGAAGAAATTCAAAAATAATTTTAGATGTCAATGTTTGGGGAGAAGAATTTATTTCTTGGGATACAGATCAATCAAACAGATAAAGGGATTTTCATTTCACAGTCCAAGTATGTCAAAGAGATGTTGAAGAAGTTTATGGATGACTCCAAAATGGTATGTACTCCTATGAATGGTTGTAAATTGACCAAAGATGATGATTCACCTAAGGTTGATAAGAGCAAGTATAGATCAATGATTAGTGGATTGATGTACTTGACTACTACTAGACCAGATATGTTACACCCCAAATGTATAGTTGCTATTTACTATTACTACATAGATTAAATATGGTTGTAATGTGAATTATGGAGATGAATAAAATATGATTGTACCTTGCTATCAATATGAATGTTATCTCATTTGATGATTGTCTCATTTGAATGTTATCTCTATTGATGTTATACATGGATAAATACTACATATATGTGAACAAAAGGTTAGTGAATCAATCATTATTCTAACTTTGGAGATGTTAATGTATATGGTATATTGTTATGAAAAATTGAATAATGTGTGCATGTTTTAGCGGATGCAAGTATTTGTTCCATTCTTCCATGCGGAGGGGAATTATCACTCGTGTGAAGATCTTGGTCGGGTAATTGGTAAAAGAACTATTTGAGCATATACACACACCACATTAGAAAGATTGAGTTAAGTTAGTTTGAGGGTAATAGGTAAGTCATTCCTTGTTGATATTTCTACATTTGAGAGTCCTCTTTACTTCTACATGTATTGGGTGATGTTTACCTATTTGAGATTTTGAGATCTTCTTGTGCTATTACGATCATATGGACAAATGGGATGTACGTGGAAGTATGTTTATATATATGTACATGCATGTCAACGAGATGTAATGACACATATATGCATATGTATAGATATACATGTTATATATACGTGTATAGTTATACATGTATCTATATGTATATGTATATCGATACATGCATACATTGGTGAACGAACACGCTCATACGGATGCATCAATATAGATATACCTACACATACATGTACATAGAGGTATATACATTTATAGATATATGTATATATGCACACATTTAGTATAATGTGTTTATTATGTATTATCTTGTCTATACTAATATATATATACACATTTATATATCAAATGTGTGTTTACATTATAGATTATGATATATATATATTAATGGATATATATAAATATATATGTATATACATATATAATAATATATATTATACATATTATATATATAAACATATATAAACATATATATTATACATATTATATATATGTCGATTGAAATTGACTAACTCTTAATTATTGAAGCCGATTATTAAGGCTGACTTATAGTCGATATAGACTAAGGCTTGAAGGTCGTTGTAGACCATGTCTTTGAAAACCGATTTATAAGATTATGACTACTAGTATGAATTGATTATCATTGTGAATAACACACGACTTATGGCATGGCCTTGCATTTGGATTGTTGGCTATTGAAACCTTGACTTGGTCAATGTATGAAATGAGACCTTGCTTGACTTAGTCTTATGTATTAACCGGCTTATGTCGATTCACTTATCAGTTGGAATGAATGAAGTCTACTATAATTTTATGGATATTGACTGAGTTTGATGGTGCCACCTTTGAATTTGATTTCATGTAGATGTCTTTCATTGGAAACAATTAAAATTCTTCCATGTGCAATTTGAATAAGTCTTGGATTGTTGTCATATAAACTAGTCAATCTATAGGAGGTATTGCTAAGTCTGAGCTTATTTATTTGCAACCTTATTGCTGAGTTGTTTTGCATGGAGTTTTCTATATTTGTACATGCCTAAACTATAGGATTTTAGGTTACTTGGTTGCTCTATAAATAGATAAACCATTTCATTGTGAGGGATGCATTCCTTTCAAGAGATTGTATATCTTTTGCAATTCTTATTTTTTTCTTATATCCATCCATAATTTGCTTAGCATTGAGAGACAGATAGGAAGAAAATTCTTATATTTTGTGAGAAGTTTATGTTTTGAGAGAAGTAAGCTATCAACTTGAGAGGTGGAGATTATAGTTATTTTCTTGAGGAGCTATCCATCAAGCTTATTGTTGTTGGAGAAGGTTGATTTGTTGTCTTTAGTTTGGATAAACGATAATAGGCATGAGGATCCCTTCTTATTTTTTATTTTACTTTGAATGATGTGTCTTGCTTGCATGGATGATATGTCTTTTCTAAATTATGCATTAGTGAAAGTAGATCATTTTGAAAAGAGAGTTGAAGGTTTTATGTTGTTTTCATATTGTGTTTTAATGTACTCCATAATAGGAGATGGGTGTTATCATACGTATTATATACTAGGTATGATCGAACATGATAAGCACATATGGTGCATTTAGCTAAGTTATTTTTTTGACTAGGATAGATTATGCATACTCCTAGGAGAGGTCATCTAGTATGGGAGAGAATTTTATATACTTACAAGAAAGTAGGGTTATCCAAGTATATAGGTTATCTTTGGAATGATGGAATTTCCATTGAGGAAATACCTAACTGGTGTACTTACTAGGTAAGTAGGTTTATTTCAATTAGATTAATATGGTTGTAGGATATCTGGGATGATGGACTATCCACTGAAGGAAATAACTATGTGTAGCTTAAGATAGCCTTAAGTCAAACTGGCCTTGAGTAGTGTATGTGATAGATGACTTCATTTGAAGTACTGAATGAGAACACTTTGGCCAAAGTAGTGTGTATGTCTGAGACTCCACCTTAGTTTGTGTGACTACTGAGACTAAACACTGTCATTTCATCATGATCGATTATTACATGCTAGAAAAATATTGTAGGTTTTATAAGTTCTAGTTATGTAGGACACAACACTATGCTCAATTGGTTGTCATTATCGATTACTCTACCAATCTCTTCGTTGAAGGGAAGGGCCATCTACTGAATGATAGATGTTCGGGGGATCACATTATGAGTTCGTGGTTGGTGAAAAATCACCTAAGTGATGCTTCTCCTCCATAGTAGGTGACAGAAGAACCAAGATTTGAAAGGAAGGATCATGAACCGTTTTGCAGGTATATGTTCTAAAGCTCTTTGAGTTGTGTTTGTAATTGTGTGTTTTCTTACACTAATGCATTTATGAAATGAAAAGGAATTTATTTTGTATTATGTTTTGTATTTTGATTAAAAATTATCAAATAAAGAAAATAAAAAATTGTTTGCAATGGCATGTTGTTTATCTACTCGTTTAGGGTAAAATTAGAAAATTTTACTTCATAGAAAGGGTTAGTATGTTACAAGATCTCATGCATATAGTTTGTCTTGTGGCTAGATTTGAAGAAGATCCTAAAGAAACACATGTTGGAATAGTGAAGACAATATTCAAATATTTAAGAGGCACACTAGATTATGGCTTGTGGTATCCTAAGGATACATGTTTCACATTAAGTGCTTATACAAATGTAGATTGGGCTAGTTGTGTTGATGACAGGAAAAGTACAACTACTAGTGCATTCTTTCTTGGATGTAGATTGGTATCATAGTTGAGTAAGAAAAAATATTCAATTTCTTTATCCACTACAAAGGCTAAGTATATTGTAGTAGCATCATGTTGTACATGGGTATTATGAATGAGAAAAAAATTGAAGAATATCAGAGTTGTATGTGATGAACCTATATCTATCTTTTGTGATAATACAAATGTAATTAACATTTCAAATAATCCAATGATGCATTCAAGGAAAAATCATATATCTCTTAGGTATCACTTTTTGAGAGAGAAGGTTATGGAGAATGAAGTGAAGCCTGAGTATGTTGCTACTAAGAATCAAATTGCTGATGTATTTACTAAGGCTCTCCCTAAGGATATTTTTGAGTATCTTCAGGAGAAGTTGGGGGTTATTGCCCCTCCTTTCTTGAACTAGATGCATATGGAGATGCATTAATCTAGTGGATCTATGGATCTATCTCTTTTTTGTACTAATGATGGTGGATACCTTTCAGGGGGAGTAGGTAGTACCATGTGTTGTCATTGAGTTGTTCATTTAGTTGGGTGTAATCCCAAGGTGGAGTATTCAGAGCAGGTATTTTTTGGTTCAATGTCAAAGAGGGAAAACAATGCAATTTTTTTATCCTTTTCCATTGATGCCAAAGGGGGAGAGAGAATCGTGTGAAAGAAAATATTATCTACTAAGGGAGAGATAATTTAGAGTTGTTGTGTGGTCCTTGGTGGTGTTTCACATCTTTTGTTGGCATCAATGAAAAAGGGGGAGATTGTTGCAAGTATGAAGGTGTTGTCATTGATGTCATCTATGAGATGAAGATGTTGAGGATATTGAGAAAATTGTGAAAAAGAGGAAAATAGGTTGTGCATGTGTAGTTGAGACCTTAAGGAAGTTTTTTGAGTACATGGAGCTATATTTTAGTTTTAGAGTCTAAAGATGAGTTGGAATGAAGTAATAAGCTGAGATGATGTCTCTGGTACTTGGTTTCCAAGTGCTTTTGATAAAATTTTATAAACATAGTAAAATATGTTGTGCAAGTGTTCATATCTTGGTCTGGTATTGTGCTCCGCATTCTTTTAGTGTTGATGCTATGTCTGTGCAAATATTACAAGTTATTCAAGGTTTTTAGAGGTTGCTATATTTATAATTTGGGTTTCTGAATTGTTGTACAGTGTGAGATATTTTCACCAATGTGTGAATCAATTGTTCAGTGACGTTTTTTGTGGTTTGGGAGAAATGTATTTGCTCCACATTTCTCTATTGTTTGGATTTAGGTTGTGTAGATTTAGGAAGTTTCTTATAATTATTTTATCTTTCTATGTTCAAGTTTTTACTTGATTTGGTTTAGTACAGAGTAAGTTTCATTTATCAATATGCAATTATGGGTCATCAATTGTTCTTAGTTGAAGGGTTTTTTTTATACAAACTTGAATGAAGTGTTTGATGAATGTTAAGTAGTTTGTGGATTATTCTAGATGATGTTCAAGTGAATTATGTTTTTCAAAAAAAAATTCTTGATCTAAGGAAGTGTGTACTTAATGATTATGGTGTTTTGCATGGGTATTGGCCGACCTTATGTTTAACACTACATGTGAGGCTTGTGGAAGCATGTTGAAGAGTTTTGAGATCTATTTGGGTCCTAGTTAAGGATTTATGTAGGTCACCTTTCATTCCTATCCACCATAGGAATGTTTAGGTGTTGACCTATTTTGAATTTGTATGTATAATAGCTAGTGGCTGACATTGGAGAAAGCTTTTGAGGTATAACTTGATATAAATATGTATGGTGTTGATGCAAGAGGTGTGGATGAAAGAGTAAGAAGAAAAGTAGATGCGAAATTGATGCAAGTGATATGTGTGATGTGAATTTGAATAGAACAATGTGAATTTCATGTTAGGGTTCTTGAAGGAAGTGGGCTAAAGGCATCCAAAACCTTTCATGTGAGGCTGCAAAAGTGTGCAAGAAATTGTGGTGGACTCCTTGTTGCATTGAGAAGTGTTCTCTGTGTAACATTCTTCTTCTATCTTCTTGTATTCTTTCTATGGCAGTAAACTCTAGTTGTGAGCCTTTTGGATAGTGTGTCCTATTTTGGTAGTGAACCCCTTTGTACCAGTTTTTCTCACTTATATTGTGAGCTAATCCTCATCGTGGTTTTTCCCTCGTTAATTTTTCTATGTAATTTTTGTGTTCTCTTGTGTATGGTGTTATGATTTTAGTTTCTATTATCTACATTTCATGTTTAATCATACAAATAAAATAAGATCTTAATGAATGCTTGTGGATCTGATTATTGTTGAGGGTTTTGAACGATTAATTTGGTACAATTGATTATCCCCCCTCTCACTTTTCTTGTTCATTTCTACAATATATGCCTATTGATCATAGTGTTTGTTAAACAAGAACAAGAATATTGGGAGGGGGGTGAATCAGTTGTCACACAAATCTATACTTAAAACTTTATCACTTATCAAATCCTCAACCACACTATTATGTTATTAAATATGAGCATGAAACATAGATAATAGAAAGTAAATCAACACAATGAACACCACATTTTTATGTGGAAAACCCAATAAGGGAAAAACCACAGTGAGGGTTAACTCACAATATAAAGATTATAAAATAGGCTCACTGCCAAGGGCTCATTGCCCAAAAGAGGACTCACTGTCCAAGTACAAAGGCTCACTACCTATAAAAAGGACTCACTATCCAAGTACAAAGGCTCACTGCCTACAAAAAGGACTCACTATACAACAGGGAGGCTCACTTCCTACAGATTCGAAAGAGAACAAAAGATCCACCATTGCAATTAAAGCAAATTCACAAGATTACATAAATGCTTGTCTCACTGTCTTCAACACAACTCATACACACACTTCTACTCTTATGACATTTCGCACACTTTCATCTCTTTACATCACATTGTCATACAATTCTTCACAACTCACCTTGCTTTTATACTGTTCTCAACCTTAGAAACATTTACCAAGGTTGGCCACAATACACCATTTCATAAATTCAAATTAGGTCAAAAAATCTAAATTCTAGCGGTGGAAAGGAATAAGAGTGGACCAATAAAAATATAAAAATAATATTCTTGAATCTTCTACATGCTTCCTCAATTAAATTTTATTCTTCGAATGAAGTGTAAACACTAGGTCGGCCAAAACTAATGAAAACACAAATTATCAATGATGCACATGCTTCCCAACAAGAAGATGGCACACGGATGATGCAACATGCTTCATTATGCAAAAGAATACATCTCAGAATCTTCCAGATACATCCGTAGCAAAAACAATAGGCTTCAAACACTAAACTCCTTTCACCAGTCAATCTAGGTTATGCAAACACACACAAAAATATTGAAACATGATTTTTGGATTAAAAAAATCCAAATATCTTTGTCAAAGCATAGGAAATACCTTCACAAGACATATCCATGATCCACACGCTCTGAAAAAAATAGAGGAGAAATTCAGAGCAAACATATTTCTTAGAGTTCAAATAACACTTACACTACCAGTGGAACACACAAACTGGAGGAAACAATTTTCACGTACCTTCTCACCAAAGATTGAAACTTAGAACATATCATCATCAGATCATCATCAACATGCCTTTAGATCTATACATGCATAGGATCAACACAGGAGAAACACGGAGCACGTACTAGAGCACATATTAAACACTCTCAACACTCTGACTTCTCTTCTTAATTAATTTTCTCAAAATAACTTGGAAACTCATCACACCAATATATTTGCAACACCATAAAGGTAGCTCCATGTACTCACAACATCTCAATATCATCTCAACCATACATGCACAATCTACAACATATTGAACAGTGTGTACATCAATGACAGCATTAATGACAACACCACCAGACAAGCTCATACTTGCAACAATCTCCCCCTTTGTCATTGATGGCAACACATAACCTTTTCTCCCCATTTGAAATTGATGGAAAAGAACAACTACTCTGATTACTCCCCCTTAGGAGTACACTCATACTGCAATAATGAAAATATTTTCTACTCCCCCTGTGGAGTAGACCCATGAATCAATCCAGGTAAATGAAGAATCTGTGAATTCACTAGACTGATGCACCTTCATGTGAACCTAGTTAGGAGGTCCAACGACCCCCAACCTCTCCCTAAGATGCTTGAAAGTATCCTTTGGAAGATCCTTAGTAAATATGTTTACAATTTGTTCTTTTGTTGTTACATACTCCAATATGACCTTATTCTCCAACACTTTCTCTCTCATAAAATGATACTTGATACATATGTTTTTTCATTCTTGAATGCATAATTAGGTTCTTCAAAATTTTTATTGCACTTGTATTGTTACAGAAGATAGAGATAGGTTCATCACATACTACACCAATATCTTTCAGAGTTTTCTTCATCCACAAAACTTGTGTGCAACAGGATGTTGTAGCAATATACTTTTCCTCTGCAGTATATAAAGAAACTGAGTCTTGCTTCCTACTTAGCCATGAAACCAATCTTCCACCAAGAAAGAAAGCACCACCACTGGCACTCTTTTGTTCATCTACACATCCAGTCCAATCAACATTTGTATAAGCACTCAGGGTAAATTCATTACTCTTAGGATGCCATAGTCCATAATTTGATGTTCCCTTAAGATATCTAAATATCCTTTTTACAGCTATAAGATGTACTTCTCTATGATCTTGAAATTGAGCAACTAAACAAATTGCATGCATAATATCTGGTATGGTAACAGTGAGGTACAACAATTTTCCAATCATGGATCTGTATTTTCTCTGATTAGTCTTAGAAAATTCATCATCCTTGCTCAACTTACATCTGGTTACAATACGAGTACAAACTGGTTTAGAATATTCCATCCCAAACTTTTTCAATAACTCTTTTACATACTTGAATTTTGAAATAAATATCCCTTTGTCAGTTTGATTCACTTGTAGACCAAGGAAGAAATTCAATTCACCAATCATAGACATCTCAAATTCTTTTTGCATTTCTCCAACAAAATTTTTACACATGCCTTCATTTCCTCCAAAAATGATGTCATCAACATAAAAAACTACAATCAACATTTTATTACCTTGCATTTTGAAGTAGAGGTTGTTGTCAGCATAATCTTTGGTGAATCCTTGCTTTGTTAGATATCTATCCAATCTTCCATACCAAGCTCTAGGAGCTTGCTTTAATCCATACAATTCTTTCTTCAATTTATAAACCATGTTCAATTTGTCAGACAACTGAAGCCCTTTAGGTTGCTCCATGTATACTTCTTCCTCCAACTCACCATTCAGAAAGGCTGACTTAACATCCATCTAATATACTTTGAAGTCTATGTGTGCAAAAAATGCCAAAAACATTTTGATAGCTTCCATTCTGGTCATAGGGGCAAATGTATCCTCAAAATCTATGCCTTCAACTTGTGAATATCCTTTGCATACCAATCTTGCTTTATTCCTCACTACTTCTTCATTTTCATTTAGTTTGTTTCGGAACACCCATTTTGAGCCAATCACATTCTTGTTCATAGGTCTAGGGACTAGTTCCCATGTCTAATTCTTCTCTATCTACTACAGTTCCTCTTTCGTAGCTCTCATCCAACTTTCATCTTCACATGATTCTTTTACAAATTTAGGTTCTATTTTAGAGAGTAAACAAAAATGTACCACAGCTACAACTTTGCTTCTTGTTTTTACTCCTTCACTCTTATCTCCAATTATCTGATCTTCCAGATGATTCTTCTTTACATATTTAGGAGTCCTAACAGTAGGTTCTGGTTCATTCTCTTCTTCCTCTTCTTCTACTTGTTCCTCTTCTTCTTTTTCTTCTTCTTCTTCTTCCTTCTCCTTATTTTCTTTAGGTATATGTCCACAGATAGGATCATCAGGTTAAACTTTACTTATCTCAATATGTCTGTGTATTTCTTCATCAACTTTCACATTAGCACTTTCAATAATCTTCCTCAACCTTTTGTTAACGCATTTGTATCCCTTGCTAGTGGTAAAGTATCCAATAAATATTCCTTCATCACATCTAGCATCAAACTTTCCAAGATTTTCATCATGTTTTTTAATATAGCATCTTCTTCTAAATACCTTAAAATATTTCACAGTAGGAGTCTTACCAGTCCATAACTGAAAAGGTATCTTTATGTTGTTGTGTATGACTTGAACTCTGTTAAGAAAATAAATAGCAGTATGTATTGCTTCTCTCCAATATACATCTAGTACATTAGATTATTTCATCATAGTTCTAGCAACTTCCTGTACTGTCCTATTTTTCCTTTCAACTGCTCCATTCTGCTATGGGTTTCTCATAGCAAAATACTATCCTTTTATGCCATGATTTTCACAAAATGTATTAAATTAACCAAAAGTGAATTCACCACCTCTATCCAATCTTAAACATTTGATTTTCAAATTTACTTCATTTTCCACTCTTGCTTTGAATGCCTTAAACCTATCCAGGGCCTGATTCTTTTCTCTGAGAAAAGCAACCCATGTCATCCGAGTGTAATCATCAATAAGCAACATGAAATGTCTATCACCATTCAAGCTTCCAGTCATAGTTAGACCATAGAGATCAGTATGTACCAACTCCAACATACTGGTGTTAGTGTAATTAATTATTTATTACACTAGCATAAGTTAGATCATATATCATTTAGTCCTAGGTTGCATTTTAATAAATCATTTAATAATGGGGTAATGTCCCCTTCCATGTTTGTAGGGATAAGATTCCTTCTAGAAGATAGTTGTCCTTCTAGAACTTATCTCAACATTTAATAATTTCCTAGATAGGGTTCACATGTTGTTAGATCATGACACATGGAAACATCATATTTCATCTTGCATCTCTCTCATGCCTGTATATTCAGGGCATTTGTACATTTGTAATAATCTCATAGAGTAGATCAATAGAATCTCTATTAGGCATGCCTAGTTGCAACACTTTCTATGTGGTTGATTATCTTTCCTGTCAAGGGTCCTCCATTGAAGACTCCAGAGCTTCAGGGACTATGCATCCATAATCTCAACAACCTATAGTAGAATATTCTTTTCCTTTAAAGCTACATCTTGTATGCTTCCCTAGTTGAAAACTTCTATAGATAGCATTAATAGGTCTTGTGATTCTAGGCAATCCTTGAACTATTTCCTTTTTTACTGATCTTGACAAGGTGATCAAAGTTCACATGTCCCATTTTCTGGTGCCATAACCAAATTTCACTAATCTGAGATACAAGACAATGACCATCAACTCCTTTTAGCTGATAGATGTTTTTGTGAGTTCTTCCAACAACAATCATATCTCCATTTCTAGATCCCTTCCTAATTTCACAGGTATTGTTCTGAAACACAAGATTAAAGCCATTTCTACACATCTGACCAACACTCAAAATATTATTCCTCAAACCCTTCACATAATATACATCATTATTTCTATGTACTCCATCAAAACTAATTGAACCTTTACCACATATCTTAGCTCCTGAATCATTACCAAACATGAATAAACCACCATCATATTTTTCAAGCTTAGTGAACTTACTCTTATCTTCAGTCATGTGATTTGAATATCCACTAGAAATTACCCTAGTAGTTGTCATCCTGTCTTGCATGAAATGCAGTAACCAGAGTACCTTCCATCCTATTCTTCTTGACTTCCAGAGCCCTTTTGCGTACACACTTTCCAGGGTTAGTGGATACAAATTTATTTTCCAAAGCTAAGAATAAGCATTCACTATCATCAACCTCATTTTTAGATTCATCATCAGAAATCCCTGCCTCTTCCTTAACATAGTACAATTTCTTATACCTTTTATCCTTCCTATCCTTATCCTTATAACCCTTGTTTTTCTTATGTGCAGCCCTATTCAGACATCTTGAAGCATAATGACCAATATTACCACAATTAAAGCATTTAAATGGTAAAATTCCTTTATACTTTCCAGTACCTTTCTTCAACTTCTTGGTGAAGTTGGCTTCCAACTCATCAATATCATTACTATCTAGTTCCTCCTCAATCTTCATTACCTTAAATGTGGTTCTTGTCTTTTCTTCTATCTTGTCATCTTTTCATAACTTTCTTAATTAAAATGCTTATAGGGTGTCGAACAAGTGTTCCAAGGTGCACTTCTTAGGGTCATACATTTCATCAATCACCAAGATCTCATTGCTATAGCAGTCTAATAGGGTGATCAGGATCTTCTCTATTATGTCTTCATCTGTTAGCTTTCCTCCTTGATTTCTAACCTTATTTGTAGTCTATTCAACCCTATGAAAGAAACTTGTAAATTCTTCACCATCTTCCATTTTCAAGTTCACAAATCTATGCTTTGCCACTAGTCTCTTTGTCAATTTCACTTTTTCATTCCCTTCATACATGTCTTCCAGCTTCTTCTAGACATCATATGTAGTGTCCAATGAATTAACCTTGATTCACTCATTTTTAGATAAACCACTACAAATCGCATACTTCGTCCTCTCATTTTCTTCATAAGAAGAGATCTCATCTGCAGTATTAACACCACTAGACATAAGTGTATACTTATTCTCAACAGCCTTCCAAGTCTTGAAACTGAGAGAGATAATATATCCTCTCATCTGTCTCTTCCAGTCTTTGTAGTCAATTCTATCAAACATAGGGATCAATAATGTGTGCACCAATGGATCTTCCTTAAGCAGTTAAGCTCTACACAAGGAACAACAAGCTCTAATACCAATTGTTAATCAAGCGCAAGACAATTGAGAGGGGTGTGAATCTGTTGTTACACAAATATATTCTTAAAACTTTATCACTTATCAAATCTTCAACCACACTATTCTGTTATTAAATATGAGCATGAAACACAAATAACAAAAAGTAAATCAACACAATGAACACCAAATTTTTACATGGAAAACCCAATAAGGGAAAAACCACGGTGAGGGTTAACTCACAATATAAAGATTATAAAACAGGCTCACTACCAAGGGCTCACTGCCCAAAAGAGGACTCACTATCCAAGTACAAAGGCTCATTGCCTACAAAAAGGACTCATTGTCCAAGTACAAAGGCTCACTGCCTACAAATACAAAAGAGAACAAAAGATCCACCACTACAGTTGAAGCACATTCACAAGATTACATAAACCCTTGTGTCACTGTATTCAATACAATTCATACACACACTTCTACTCTTATGATTTGTGGCACACTTTCGTCACTTTGCATCACACTGTCATACAATTCTTCAAAACTCGCCTTGCTTTTATACCATTCTCAACTTTAGAAAAATTTACCAAGGTCGGCCACAATACACCATTTCATTAATTCAAATTAGGTCGGCAACTCTAAATTCTTGCAGTGGAAAGGAATAAGAGTGGACCAATAAAAATATAAAAAGTAATATTCTTAAATCTTCTACATGCTTCCTCAATTAAATTTTATTCTTTGAATGAAGTGGAAACACTAGGTTGGCCAAACCTAATGAAAACACAAATTAGAAATGATGCACACACTTCCCAACAAGAAGATGACACGTAGATAATGAAACAACTTCATTATGCACAAAAATACATCTCAGAATCTTCTAGATACATCCGTATTAAAAAAGTAGGCTTCAAACACTAAAATCCTTTCACCAGTCAATCTCAGTTGTGTAGACACACACAAAAATACTAAAACATGATTTCTAGATTACAAAACTCCAAACCTCTTCGCAAAAGCATAGGAAATACCTTCACAAGATATATCCCAGATCCGCACGCTCTGAAACAAAATAGAGGAGAAATGCAGAGAAAACATATTTCTCCTAGTTCACAGAACACTTACATTGCCAGTGGAACACACAAACCGAAGGACACAAATTTCACGTACTATCTCAATAGAGACTAAAAATTAGACTATAACATCATTTTATCATCATCAACACACCTTTGGATTCATACATGCATAAGATCAACATAGGAGAAACACAAAGCATGTACTGGAGCACATACTAAACACACTTAACACTCTGACTTCTCTTCTTAATCAATTTTCTCTAAAGCACTTGGAAACTCATCAAACCAACATATCTGCAACACCATAAAGGTATCTCCATGTACTCACAACATCTCAACAAAATCTCAGCCATACATGTACAATTTGCAACATACTGAACAATTATGACATCAATGACAACATTAATGACAACACCACAAGACAAGCTCATACTTGCAAAAGTGTTGTCATTGATGTCGAAATGTTGTTGAATATCATTGACCTAGAAGTAGTATGTCAATAGAAAATATTATAGAACCTTAATATTATCATTATTTAAAAATAGAAATATGGGAACTCTAGGTACACATGGCATTCATGGCTCCTATTTTTCTACTACTTTTGTGAAAGTTTGGTAGTGATTGAGGTAGTTTTTTGAGGTATTTTGTTCAAAAGAAGAATATGCATTGTACTAAACTATCATGGTTTTGGTACCACATTGTACCATTGTTCATAATTATTTCTTATAGTTTGGAAGTTAAGTCAAACTACTCATGATGTATCTTAATCTATAGTTTCAACAGATTTGAATCACAGAGCTACAAGATAGAAGTGATAGAGTGAAGTATGTGTTTGTTGGTTGAATGTGTATAAGGTCTGAATTTTTGCACTAGTGAAGGGAAGTGTGCACCATTTAGAGGAAGTGTGTGAAGGTAAAATAGGACTAGTTAAGATCATGGTAGGAAATGTATGAAGTTATCTTACATCGATCGTAACACGTTTTTAGGACCAAGACTACTACACATATCATATCATTTTGAATTAAGGTTTATCCTTGGTCGATATGGATAATTATAGATGGTGTCAAAGGGTTCTAGGCCAACATTTAGATATTTTCAACATTTTGGAATGGGTATATATTATAAATCATTTTATGAAAATAGTGTGACTTGTGAATCAAGTGTTGTGCGTTTGTGTGTGAAATGTATATGTTGAATGATGTCCAAGAAGAAAAGAGAAGTCAAGGATGTTGAGTGGAATTGAGATATCATTAAAGGATGTGTTCACTTGCTAATGCTAAGCACAATGTGTGAAAGAAGATCTATATTTCCTTTTTTAATATGAGGTTGAAGTTGCTGCATTCTAGTTGTCATTGATGTCAAAAGTGTGAGTATTGTTTGTCATTAATATCAAAAGTATGTTGAAGTTGGTTGGAATTTGGTTGGCAATGTTTACAATCTAGCTATTAATTTTTTGGTAGTCTTTGAGACATGCTTCACATTTATCCAATGGTGATGTTGTGCTCATGTGGTTTGGGAGTTAGCTTAATATGTTGTCAGGGCATGTGTAATGCAAGTTTCATGTCATTTGGATTAAAGAAAGGTAATTTACAAATGGAAGTTTGAAGACTATGTTGTTTTTTTGAGGATGCTCATAGAGGTGAGTTATTTGGCTCTACATTCCTCCATATTTGTAGATTTAGTCATGTGATTCAAAATTTAAGTTTAGTGTGTTGTGAAGGTTCTATATCCAAAGTTTCATACCATTTTTCCTTTTCAGAGAAATTTCTAAGTGACATAGTGGAGGATTATATTGTCCGATGGCTAGTTTTAGTGTCTGTTGGCTTGCACCAAATTGTTGATGTATGAAGTGGTGAATTGGCTAGTGGAGAGTGTTCCTAAATATCATGTGATGTTTCTTGTTGCTCTGCAATATATTTTCTATTTTCTTTGTAACAAGTTGTGGTTTGGAATGAAGGTGTTGTTGGGTTATTCTTTTGCCTTGCAGATTGAGATATGTTGAAGGTGTGCACCATGAGTTGGGGTTTGTGTAGAATCCTTGAAGTCTTTGAATATGTTTTATGGGCCATGCTGACTCATCTAAGAGAATCACAAGTAATGTTTAATATTTAATGAGTACCACTAATTTGTAATGGTTGACATGCTACAAGCTTCATATTTTTTTTCTTAAGGCCGACCTATTTCAAATGTGTAAAGTGTGAAAATGTTTTTCTTTAAAGACTGACGTTGTGAAGGATGTTTAGGACCAAGTTAAGCATCTTTTGGAATCCTCAAGGCATGTAGTTGGTTTTAGGGCTTACCCTCTACATGTTTCATGTTGTTGTTTGATCTTTGGTTGACTTGTAATTGTAATATTCTTGTTATTCTTGGCCAACATGTAATGTAATCAATGTATTATCATGTATATATTATAAACCTATTTGATATAGCTGGTTTTTGAGTGTGAGAATTTGAATAAGGATGTGTAATTCATTATGATGTATATGTAAGTGATTGAAAGAGAAAGAGCAGAAGTTGTAGATCCTATCTAGAGTCAATTTGATCATATCTCTAAGAAAAAAGGGAAGCAAACTGTGTGCCTAACTAATTTTTGGATGTAGTTATCCAAAGGAAAAGCTTCTTGAAGGATCAAATTAGTGAGTGAGTAAGCTATAGAGAAGACATTTGAAGAAGTTGTGAAAGTTATCAAAGTAGAATTGCAATCATCAAAAGGATTGAGCCTAATTGTCAAATTTAGATAGTAGAAGGATTTTTATCTTGTAATCTTTTTTGAGTTTTTTCTTAGTTCATGGAGTAGTTTCTTCCTTGGGTTGAAGCCCTAAAAAAAGTTTGCATGGAGTTGTAGCTTCCTTGGGACTAACCCTAAAACCTTTCTAAAGGGAGTAGTAGCTTCCCTGGTTTGAAGCCCTAAAACAAAGTTGTAAATGTGATTCATTTGTGAGGTTGGAGAAGGATAGTAGCTCCTAGGAGATTTTTGCATGGTGGTTCTTCCCTTTTGGGGTTTTCCACATATATTTGGTGTTATGTGGTGTTGTGAATTATGTTGATCCTTCATGTTTTTGCTCATGTTGTAAAGATTAAGTTTTAGTTTGCTCTAGAGGGTTTGAGATTTATTTGAATAATGATTCATCCCCCTCTTAGTATTTTGGTGTATGTTCAACAATTGGTATCAAAGCTTGGTTCCTTAGAAGAAGTTTATCAAGTTGAGGAAGACCCAGGATTGCAAAAGAAGGATCATAAAAGGTGCCTAGATTTGATAGAACAAATTTCTCTTTCTAGAGATACTAGATGAAAACCATCCATTCTCTTTGGGGTTTGGTGTTTGGAAATATTTCAAAGATTCTTATGTTGTTTCTGATACTCCTCCAACTAATCTAGCTGATATAAGAGCCTATGAGAACAATGTAAAGGAAAATAATGCTATCTTGGGTAGGCTATCAGATTCTAACCTAGTAAAGGTAATGCATTGCAAGTTAGCAAAGGAAGACTAGGATAAGTTGGGTGGCATCTATAAAGGAGATGTTAAAGTAAAGAAAGCCAAGTTGTAGATCTATAAAGGAAATTTTGAAAACTTGAATATATCATAAGATGAAGATATTGTAGGTTATGTGCTCTGAGTTGATGACGTGTTCAATGCAATCAAAGGTCTTGGTGAAGATCTTGATGAATTTGTGGTGGTCAAAAAGGTATTAAGATCTCTTCCTAAGTCTTATAGTTATAAAGTATATTCTATTAAGGAAGCTAGAGATTTGGATAAACTTTTAATGGATCAATTGTATGGTACCCTTATTTCATTTGAAATGAGAGAGTTTGAAAAAGAAGTTCCAAATAAGGAAGCGACATTCAAAGAAAGTAAGAAAGAAACATATGAAGAATCTGATCTAGATAGTGACACTAATTAAGAGGAAGAAAATTTCGTAAGAAAGTTGAAGCAAGGTACTGACAAGTACAAAAGTAAGCTACCTTTCAAATGTTTCAAGTTGGATAGGTTGGTAATTTTTCTTCAAAATGTCCCTTGAAATATTCTGATAAGAGAATTAAAGATCCTAGAAGAAATAAGGTGAAGAAGAGTCTCTACTCCATGAAAGATTCTTGCTTTACAAAAGATGATGAAACTAGTGGTCCAAATTTTTGAATGAACAAGACAACAAAGAGGGGGGGGTGAATCATTTGTATCTAATCAAAACATCAAAGCCCTCAATAGTAATCATATCCACATGCATTCATTAAACCCTTATTTTGTTAATGTAATTAAACTTTAAATTCAAATAATAGAAACTGAAACACCAACACCATACACAAGAGAACACCATATTTACATGGAAAACCCAATGAGGGAAAAACCATAGTGAGGATTAGCTCACAATATAAGTAATAGTAAAACTAGTAAAATAGGGCTCACTACCAATATAGGATACACTATCCAAAAGGCTCACATCTAGGGCTCATTGCCATAGAGAGAACAAGAAGATAGAAGAGAAATGTTACACATAGAATACTTCTCAATGCAACAAGGAATCCACCACAATTGCTTGCACAATTTTGCAGCCTTGCTTCAATGATTTTGTATGCCTTCAGCTCAATACCTTTAGGAAGCCTAACATTGAAATTCTCACTACTCTACTCAAATTCCCATCACACACATCAATCGCATTGATCTTACATCTATCTTAGTTCTTTCTTGCTTCACCTCTACATATCACAACAACACCACAATTATTTATACCATCCATAACTTCAAAAACCTTCTCCTATGTTGGAAACTATCTATTACACTTAAAAATTCAAAATAGGTCAGAACCTAAGCATTCTTGTGGTGGATAGGGATGAAGGTGACAAAAATAACTCCTTAAGTAGGACCGAAATAGATACTAACACACCTTAACACACTTTCATCAACTTCTCATGTAGTGATAACACAAGTTTGGCCAATACCCATGCTAATGGTGCATTCAAGTATAGAGGGTCCAAAAATAGGACTATCCAGCCTTGTAGCAAGAGTAAAAACAATGAAAACTCAAAGAATTAGAATAAAAATCACACATGGAAATATAGATAATGATCAATGATTTACTGGCAACATGCCTTGCCTTCTGGCTTATAGATTATAGAAAGATATGGCATTAAGCCCAAAAATATAGTGTGGGTCGAAACCCTTATCTATCACTACTATCCTTGTATTTGAATTATTACTAATGCAAATACATGATGCCTATATATACTAATTCCAAGCTCCAGAAAAGGTTCGTGTTGGCCTTGAGAGGTCTCAAACCCCAAGTTAATGAAACGTGTGAAAGGTCAACCAAAACATATGATTCTCTTTTGATCCTCAAACAAACATGATGTAGATCAAAACGAAGGTTCCCAGATGAATGTAAATACTTATGGAATTGTCTCATGAGATCTGTATGTCATGAGGTAGGTCCACACACTTGAAAAACAAATGTTGGTCTATGAATTCTCTCTATCCAAATACAACTGATGTACTATTAATGATAACTTCATACTGGAATCTCTAAAACACTTGAATTATGGATATGAGGGTATGTGCAGCATCATGATGGGCCAAAAAGTGGCAATATGATGGGTCTATGGATGACGAATTTTCTTTTACCCAAAATTGATGAAATGAAAAGGGTTTTTAAAGGAGATTCTCAGCTTTCCACCAATATAAATTATGTCTTTCTTTGAATTTAATAAGTAATTATTATTCATTTTCTATTTAAATTATGACTAAAGTCCTAATAGATAGACCGATTGAAAAAAATCTATAGCTTTCAAACGGTATCACATTTTTTGAATCCAAAACATGCGTCACATTCTATGCTTCGTATACTATAGGATTAAAAAATAAAAATTGAATTTCATGAAGTTTTGGCCAAGTTAAGATGGTCAGGCATACAAGTTTTTTATAGTTTTTAAAAGTTGTAATAAAAAAATCATAATTAATTATTTACTTGGAAAAAAATTACAAAAAAAAATGTATCACATCGGGACATGAGTCCTCTAATTATATTTAAAATATTATAGAAAAATATTATCATTTTATTGTGGTTAGGGTGGTCAGACAGACACCTACTTATTTTTTCCCTAAAATTTAAGTACTACTACATTGAAATTTCAAATTTTCACCAAATAGATTTCTTTTTTTTTTAAACAAACCTAGTAGTTTATAAACTACATTCAATTTGCTACAAATTCTATTCTTACATATTTTTGAAATAATATCGACAACTTATTCAATTTTTTACGTCAAGTTGCCTAACTCTGATTTTTCTAATTTTTTTGTCACTTAAGGGCCTATTTTTTCCATGATGATCTTGCACATACCCATGATGTAGATGTTGTCATGAATATCATATATCTTTCTTTGCAAGCTCTAATGTTACAATGTAGTATGAAACATTGAGATTGGGTCCTGACAGCTAATTACTGAAATGCAAGAAAACATGAATGCAAATGTTTTTGGTTGATGCAAGATTTCTTGCAACCAGGGATTCTCCTACATCAGACACTCGAGGTTGAAGAAAAGTGAGCCTCTCACTTTCCTAGGGCTAGAGGAAAACCAATGAAGTCCACCTCAGCCTAAGAAATCCATGATGAATCTTTCTCCAGTCTTCCTTTCCATCTGACTAGATATTCCTTGTATTACCTTCCTATGGTGCTACGACCAACTTTGCTTTCTAATATCTCCTTAATTTCCTCTGGATGATGTGCTATCAGGTCCAATAAACCAACTTATCTATCCTCTAGTGACTCCCCTTCATGATACTAGTACAGGTCTAGAATTTTGAATATAGGTGATATGCCAAATTCCTCTGATAGTTCCACTTCATATGCATTTGCATAATCAAACTTCCTGATGATCTTACAATTTCCAAACTTCTTCATCTTCAACTTGTTGTATGTCCCAACTAGAAATCTCTCTTTTCCCAGATATACCATTAGCTCTTCTCCTACTGCAAACTCCTTATGTCTCCTCTTCTTGTCTGCTTTCTCCTTGTAGGTATTGTTCATTTTCTCTAGATGCTCCTTAACCTGAGTATGCATTGTTTCCATGAATCTTGCAAATTCTTCTACCTTTGCAATCCTTTTATTCTCCATACTGATGCCTCTTAATTCTGCTACTCCTCTGGTTTGTTTTCCTGTCACAATTTCAAATGGTGACTTCCTTGTGCTCCGGTTTACTAAATTGTTGTATGAAAATTATGCTTGCGGTAGTAACAAGTCCCAATTTCCTACCTTAACTTCGATCAAACACATCAACAAGTTTCCCAAACTCCTATTTACCACTTATGTCTATCCATCTATCTATGGGTGAAATTTTGAACTATACTTCAATTTTGGCTTCATGTTCTTCCACAATGTCCTCTAGAAATATCCAATGACTTTAGTGTCACTGTCTGATACTATGCTCTTTGGTAGTCCATGTAATCTCACAATCTCCTTGAAAAATAGGTCTACAACATGTACTGCATCATTGGTTTTCTTACAAGGTATGAAATGAACCATCTTAGAAAATATATCCATAACAACAAATACAAAGTCAAATCCTCTTAGTGTCTTAGGTAGTCCCAACACAAAATCCATGCTAATGTCTTCCCATGGTCTCTTCGGTACTATCAATGGTGTATACATTCCAGTGTTCTCACTGTTTCCCTTTGCAACCTAACAAATCCTGCAACCTTGAACATCTCCTGACATCCTTATACAATTATGGCCAAAAAGAGTTCTCACTCACCAATTTTATAGTCTTATCAATTCCAAAATTCCCTACTAATCCTCTGAAATGCTTCTCCTTGATCAAATTCTCTCATTGAACTCCTAGGAATACATAACTATTTTTTCTTGAATAACATACCTTCCTGAATGAAGTAATCCAACCATTTTCTTCTATCTATCTCCATAGGTTCCTTGCAATCCTTCCATGCCTCTGCAAAATCAATGTCCTCCTCATACATATGCTTCAGCTCTTCAAAACCCAATACTTTAATTCTCATCTCTTTCAACAAACTTCTCCTTCTCAATGCATCTACAACCTTGTTTGACTTTCCACTCCAGTGCTTCAACACAAATGTGTAACTCTCCAAGATTTCTACCCATCTCATATGTCTCTAGTTCAACTTCCCTTGACTATTGAAATACTGTAAAGCTTGATGGTCCATGTACAACACAAAATTCTTAGGCAATAGGTAATCTCTCCACTTCTTCAAGGCTTGTATTATTGCACAAAATTCCTAATCATAAAATGAATATCTTTTCCTGGCATCATTCAATTTCTCACTAAAGTAGGCTACTGGTCTCCCCTCTTGACTTAACACAACTCATACTGCACTTCCACTAGCATCAAAATCTACTTGGAATACCTTATCAAAGTCTGGTAGTGCCAACATAGGTTGTTTTGTCACCTTCTACTTCAACAAATCAAAACTATTATGTGCTCCTGATGTCCAATTGAATTCCTTTTGGTCACCCCTCATTGTCTCTGTCATAGGTGTACAAATACTACTAAAATTAGAGCTTCTGGTAATTAAAGCTTGCTAGTCCATCAAATAATCTTACTTCTCCAACATTCATAGGTGAAGGCCATTCAAATATTTCTCTAACCTTCTCAGGGTCCATCTTCAAACCTTTCGCATAAATCACAAATCCCAAATACACTATTTCCTCCTTCATGAAACTACATTTCTTGATGTTTATCAATAACTTCTCTTCCCTTAGGCTCTGAAATACTTGTTTGATGTGCTCCAAATTTTCCTCCTTAATCTTACTAAATATTAGAATATCATCCAGATAAACAATGGAAAACATACCCAAGAATTTCTTCAAAACTTCATTCATCAACCTTATAAACATAATAGGTGCATTAGTTAGTCCAAATGGCATGACCAACCACTCATACAATCCCTCATTTGTCTTGAAAGAAGTCTTCCATTCATCTCCCTCTCTGATCCTGATATGATGGTATCCACTCTTTAGATCTATCTTGGTGAAATACTTTGCTCCACTCAAACTGTCCATGATGTCATCCATCCTAGGAAATTGGAATCTATACTTCACAATGATCTTAGTGATAGCTCTTGAATCTGTAAACATCCTCCATTCTCCACCATTCTTAGGTGCAAGTACACTAGTACCACACATGGGCTCATACTCTCTCTGATCAATCCTTTCTTCAATAATCCTCTACATGTCTATTCAACTCGCATTCTCTCATCAGGTGTACAAATTTATTTGGTAGCTCCTATAATAAGATCTATATTATGAGTGATACTTGAACTAGTGGTAATCCATCTGGCACATTCTCTAATACAAGATCTTGGTACTCTGTTATCAATTATATGACTTCCTTCTCCAATGATTCTTCTTCTCTTGTGGTCCTCTTAGCATCTAGAGCTCCACACTTCCTTGGAATCAAAGAAAAACATAGGTTCTCATGTCTCAATCCATCCATAAATTTCCTTCCATCTACCAAATTGATTCTAGTTGTTCACATACTTCACTTTCAGGCTCATCTTCCAAAGGTGTCAAGGTGATTCTCTTTCCATTAGACATTATGGTATAGGTATTCTTTCTCCCATCATGTATAGCTTTCTTATCATACTGCCAAGGTCTACCCAACAACATATGACATACATCCATTAGCATAATATCACACAACACTTCATCATGATATGATCCTATTTTGAGTTTGCTAGACATTGCTCACTTACTAGTATTTTTCTGTTCATCTTGAATCCTGGCTATCTTATAAGGTTGCAAATGTTTTCTTCTTTGTAAATTCAACTTTTTCACCATTTCCTCAGAACCTAGGTCATATGTACTACCACTATCAATGATAACTTTGCAACACATACCTACTACCTTGCATCTAGTCTGGAACCAACTTTTTCTTTGTGGTTCTTCCTTAGGTTCTTCTTTCTCTTGGAACAATGCTCTCCTCATGAATAATGATTCTCCCTTCTTAGGACTTCCTCTAGAACTCACTGGTTCTTCCTCTACATATCTGGTTCTTGCATGATTTTTAGCCTTTTTACATTCTTGGTGACACTCAAATTCTCTATGTCCTTCCCCTCTGCACTTAAAACAGGTTCCTCTAAAATTTCTCTTGTCATATCCCCTATCATCTCTTCGGTATCCATCATTGTGGTAAGAATTATATCCTCCTCTATTATGGTGGTAAGAATTTCTATCATCTCTTCCTTTATGGTATGAATTGGAATCCTTCTCTTCCTTATGGTATGAATCTATATCCTTTTTTGGCTCCCCATATTGTTTTTCTACTTTGAAATGTGATCTTCCTCTTTGAAATTTATGTCCTATTCCTCTCTATCTCTATTCATTCCTATTTTTTAGCTTATCCTCCACCTTTAGTGCAAATTGGTATGCTTCCTCTACCGAATTCATCCTTGCTTTACTCAACTCTTCCTAAATGTTCATCCTCAGTTCATTGATATATCTTTCCACTTTCTCCTTGGTTGCTTCACTGTGTCGGGTCTTGATGATCTTATGAAATTCCTCAGTCTACTCCTTCACAGTCTTTTTCTTCTATCTCAGGTTTTGCAATCTCTTCTGCAACTCCAACTCATATTCCATAGGTACAAATTGATTCTTCAAATTTTTCACCATTCTATCCCCTTTCACTATCTTCTCTTTGCCTCTTTTTATTTCTCTCCAATTGAAATTCCTTCCACCATATTGCAGCATGTCCCTTCAACTTAGTCTTTGCAAATCTCACTCTCTCTGAATCTTCAATTTCCTCATATTCAAAATATTCTTCAATGTCATTTATCCAATCAATCAACTCTTTAGGATTCAGGTTATCAAGTATAGTTTGAAATCTCCATTCTAGGTCACTTTCCTATTTTTGAAATAGCCTTCAACATCTTCACCTGATTTGATTCTTCCTCTTCTATGGTTTATTTGGTTAGATCTATAGCTTGAAATTCATCATCATCACTTTCATCATTAGGTCTAGGGTTTAAACCTTTTCTCCTACCTTCTTCAACCACATCAAATCTCACTTTCATCATTCACATCATTTCCATCATCTCATCCATCTTTCTTGCAACATTAACAGAAGTATGAATTCTCCTCAGTAACATCTCTTCCTAGAATCCGGTGCAACTATGTCAAGTTGGTGATCTGGCTACAAGGTTGTAACTGCCTCACAATCGATGATTTGTTGACAAACATAAGTAGGTTGCCTCAATTCGGTGATCTATCCACACAAAGATCTTTTGGAACACCTTCACTCAACTTTTTTCTCCTTTACCAAGGGTTTGTAACCTTGCTCTGATACCACATGGTGTAGTCAAGGATGGAGGATCCAGAAATAGGACTGTCTAGCCTTGCAACGAGAGTAAAAAAATGGAAACTCAAAGAATTGGAATGAAATTCATAGATGGAAATATAGATAATAATCAATGATTCACTGGCAACATGCCCTGCCTTCTAGCTTATAGATTCCATAAAGATATGGCATTAAGAGTAGAAATATAGTGTGGGTCAAAGCTCTTATCTATCACTACTATCCTTCTACTTGACTTATTCCTAATGCAACTACGTGATACCTATATATACTAATTCCCAACTCCAAAAAAGATTTGCGTCAGCCTTGAGAGGTCTCAAACCCCAAGTTGATGAAACGTGTGAAAGGTCGGCCAAAACATATGATTCCCTTTTTATCCTTAGACAAACATGATGTGGATTAGAATGAAGGTTCCTCGATGAATGTGCATTCTTATGGAATGGTCTCCTGAGCTCTACAAGTCAAAGGATAGGTCCACACACTTGAAAAGCCAAGAATGGTTTGTGAATGCTCTATGTCCAAATACAACTAATGTTCTATTAGCAATAAATTCATACTGGAATCTCTAAAACACTTGAATTCTAGATATGATGTAGATGTTTCCATGAAGATCATCTATCTTGCTACCCAAGCTCTGATGTTACAATGTGGTACAATGCATTATGAAACATTGAGATTGGGTCCTGACAGCTAACTATTGAAATGCAAGAAAATATGAATGCAAATGTTTTTGGTTGATGCAAGATTGCTTGCAACCAGGTATGCTCCTGCATCAGCAAAACACCATAAAACATTAAGTACACACTTCCTTAAATCAATCTAAAAAATTTGGACAGAAAAATTCACTTGAAAATGATCAAGAATAATCCACAAACTACTTAAGATTCATCAAACACTTCATCCAAGCTTGCATCATATAAATAATTAAACCCAAAATACCTGGTGAACCTTATTCGCATAATGACAAATGAAACTCACTTTGTACTACACCAAATCAAGTAAAATATTGAATAGAGAAAGATATAACCATTATAAGCAACTTCCCAAATCTGCATAACCTAAAGCCAAATAGCAGAGAAACATGGAGAAAATGCATTTCTCCCAAGCCACATAAAACATCACTAGAAAATTGATTCACACACTGGTGAAAATATCTCACACTGTACAATGATCCAAAAACCCAAATTATGAATGTACCAACCTCTGAAAACCTTGAATAACCTATCAGATTTGCACCTGCATAGCATCAACATAGAAGAAATGTGGAGCACAATACCAAAGACATTTTGAATACTTGCACACAGTGTCTACTTTGTTTATCAAATTTTCTCAAAAGGACTAGGAAACCAAGTACTAGAGACATCAAATTAGCTCATTACTTCATCCCAACTCATATTCAAACACTGCAACATAAATATAGCTCCATGTACTCACAACACTTCCTCAATATCTCAAGTACACATGCACAACCTACAACAACCTATTTATCACAATTTTCCCAATATCCTCGACATGCAACAATCTTGCTTAATGCATAGTTGATTGTTCATGATGTTTTTTGCACAACAACAACGCAGACAAAATATGAAATCATATCTCTCTTGAAAGGTAAATCTCTATTAAGAAGCCTCAAGAGATAACCCAAGGGTCTCTAATGTTAGGTCTTGAAAATGCATAAACAACTCAGATAACATGTGAAAATGCTGGTAATCACAAAGGGACCTTACTACAAGCAAATACTAAATCTTGAACTTATTAGATCTAGCAATGTAATGATACTTTAGTCCTAAATCTAACTCAAATGATAAATAAATAACAAAATATTAGGGTTTCAAAAATATTACTAAATTTAACTACTCCTAAGATTAACAATGCAAATGATGAAATACTTGAAATGGACCAATACCTCATAAATAAATTCCTGCTTAACTAAGATAAATCTACAATCTCACAGAAATAGTGCAATCTTCTACGGTATTAAGATTTTCAAATCATGAACATTCATCCAAGACAACCCAATTTCAATTGAAATGAATAAATCTCCACAATTGAACTAATCACAATGAATATAAAGGTCCAGGCTAACTTTGCAAAGCAACTAACAATTAGCTAGTAGCAAAAATTATGGACCAGGGACTACTGCAAACACTTCAAGCATCAAACCATAAAAACCATTGTATCAAATCTAAATCTAAATCTAACATATATCTAATAACCTTGAAAGATAGAATCATAAGAACCATGCAAGATAAGTCAACACAAAAGAGATCACCATAAAATCACAATGTTTTCAATTGTATTGAATCACCAAATTTCAGCAATAATTCCAATGTTTTGTTACAAAACTTGCTCAGAAATTGACTAACTTCTACCTCTACTCTACTACCTAAATTCGCTCTTGTATCTAACTATATCTAACTATGTGTCTATCTATATGTTACAAATGAGGTGAAATGCAAAATTTATAGGAACCTCCAAAGCATGTTGACCTAGCCAGGGATTTACAATAATAAAATAGCCACAAACAAGTCAGCCTCACAAATGTTTACAAATAATAAATGGCTATAAAATAGGATAAATATGCATTAAATGAAAGAACTCATCCAGGTCGGCCTGGGATCTTTAGTACAATTCAGACCAAGGCATGGAAAATGATAGGGAAACACAAAATTTGATGCAGCCATGCATTAACTACCCTCTCCTTATCTTGAGTGCACCTCACCAAGTTGGCCAAGGGGAAGTAGCTAATACTTGAATTTATGTCATATATTTAACTTCATCTCCTGAGTGCTCAGCGACCATCTCCCAATCAAATTCAAGGGGCTGATATTAATCCATAACAATAATACAAGTAGTTGCATTATCAATCTAGCATTCAGCAATAGGGTCCTCATCAATTGAAAGCACATCTCTCACCACCATTCCTTTGACTCCTCTGGCTTTGTATATATATATTCATTAGAAATCGCCACCATACCAGACCCAACCTGCACTCAACAAAAACTAGCATCAATATCCATTACGACAAGAAAATCAAGATTAGCACATCATCAGTAATGTATCCATCATCCAAATAAATTCAAACAAAAATCAAAGTCAACCCAGAAACGTCACCAAATTGCAATCAACACAATTCAGGATTTCAAGACAACTGCAGAATCCTGGCCAGAAAGGAATTTTAGGGAAATCTAGGCCAGGCGGATTCCTATGAAATAAGCACAAAATCAACCGTAGATCATCAAAAATGAATAAAGAATGCATAAAAATTATGTAAGTCATCAATTAAAAGCTTGGAATGACAAGAATTTAACATTAAAATCATCTAGTTCAACCAATTTTCAAGTTTCACCAAGCTTCCCAGAAATTCAAAAAAATTCGGCCAAACCAAATTTTCGTGAAAATGATAACACTGCATGAATTTCGGGAAAACAAGGGGAAGAAGGAGAAACTGGGAAAATCCGACTGGACAAGAAAATCCTGAGGATGGGAGAAAATGCGAATATTGGAAATCTAACACAATCCCACTCAAATTGATCAAAGATCACAAATTTGAGGACCCTGGGCATAAAACCAGTTTAACTTGAAACTCCTACATATATTCTTTTAAATTCTAGGTTCATTTGAAAGAAAATTAAAATGCAATAGGGACACCCTAGGCATGAAACCCTAAATTCGACCATGAATGCATAAAACAAGCCAGGAAATGCCCAAACACACAAGAATTCAAACTCCAAGCAATACTAAAATGCCAAAGCATCACAAGACCAAATATCACAACTCAACAGGACGCCAACAAGAAAGAAGAACAACAAGAATCCCAAAAAAAATCAGCTAAACTCAGAAACCCGACGGCCCGACAGAAATCCAAAAAAATCTGGCCCAGGCAAAATTTTGTGAAGGCCAGAAATCTCTGAACCACGGTGTAAATCAGACAAAGCTGGGCGTTGAATGAAATCCGAGAAAATCTGGGTGGACCAGAAAATCCCAGAATGGGGTAAAAACTCAGATTTTTCCTAGAACTTAAGATTTTCAACATGTAACTTGGGGAAAATAATTGGGCAAGAAAGATAAATACTTGAAGCTCATGCCAAGGCAATGCAAAACCTCAAAAACAAAAAGCTAAAACAATAAGAGTGAAAGCAAAAGAGGGTCCCTGCTTTTAGCAGGGCGTGTGTACAAAAACTACACAACAAATGGAAACTCTGCTAGGGAAATGCTCCAGAGTATTTTGATGACGAATAGGAATCATGAACCCAGAATCTCTGGTTTTGATCTCACTATCAGAAAAACAAATCAAAATGCAAGATTAAAGAATTAGAACCAAAGGTGGACTGAACCTTCCATAGACTGAAAATCTAAGTGTGTGCACATGAGTTCATTTCCTTGAGCTACTGTACAAACCAAGTTCAACAAGGCTAGGCTACGTAAAGATTCTAACTCCAAAAGAAACCTAGATAGAGTCTCGCTACCTGTCAAGCATCTATAGCCCCGATGAGGTTATTATCGTGACTCTCCTGAGCATAGCTCTACTGCCAGCCAAGCGTCCATAGCCCTGATAGAGATATTCAGATACCCCTGATAAGTTGAATTCATTTGATTTTCAATATTTTCTCTTTTCTTCTTTGATATTATTTTATTTTTATTTTTTCATTTCAACCTGTGAGTAATGAAGTTCACACTCAGGGCTGAGAACCACAGTGGCACTGAAGCAAAAATAATATTTTTCACCTGACAAGACCTCACAAGGATCCTACAACAATCTCAAGATTTTTAAGATGTATAAGAGATATAACATTTCAAAATACTTGAAATTCAAATCAAACCAGTGACCCATCCTCTTTAAATCAAACATTTAGACTGCATGACGATAACAAAGACCTCAACCATCCATTCAATACATAGGATTAAAGTTCATCAAGAAAATACTCAGAACAACCCTAGACAAAAGAATATTTGCTATGCAAGTGCAACACATCCAGAAGAAAACAAGAAGACCTCCAAATCAAGAGCAAAGAAAAAGCACCAAACCAAAAGCAAACCTAAACTAACCAAAACAAAGAAAGCAAACAAGAAAAGGGAACCTAATCTAACCAAAGCAAACAAAGCAAAAGAAACAAAAAAGAAACCTAATCTAACTATGTACAGGAAAAGAGCTAAAAATAGCTCAAGACTAGAAATAATGCTTTAAATAATGCCCATTGGCAGGCAGTGGGATATCCTCCCCAGTGAGAGTTTTCAAGCGGACAACATTATCTCCTAGGATTTCTAATATCTGGTAAGGGCCAAGCCAAAGTTTTCCAAATTTACCATGCTCCCCCTTATGGTCATGGGCTTTATCCCAATAGAGAACCAAGTCAGAAATATTAAAGGCTTTTGCCTTGGCTCTTTTATCAAACCACCTTTTGACTACACCCAGATGTTTAGCAAAGTTCTCTAAGGCTTCATCTCTTCTTTCTTCAAGGTGTAACAATTCCTATAGTTGGGCTTCACGCCTGTTCTCTTCATCATAATATTCATTAATGAGCTGTAAAGTGGGGATCCTCAATTGGATTGGAAATATAGGTTCTTGGCCATACACAAGATGATAAGGGGAGGTCCCTATGAAAGTCTTTTGTCTTGTACGATCTTCCCATAGAGAAAATCTAAGTTGAGTGTGCCAATCCTTGGGATTCTTTTCTAGTAACTTGCGGACGACTGTTAAGAGGTTTTTATTGGAAGACTCAGCCAACCCATTACCCTATGGATAGTAATTGCATGAAAAAATTATTATAATCCCATGATCAAAGTCCCAATTGGAAAATTTCAATGATGCAAATGCAGGACCATTATCACAAACTAAAGATAAAGGATATCCAAAGCGATTGATAATACCTGATTCAATGAAATTAATTACCACTTTAGAAGTACACTGTTTACAAGCAAGAGCTTTAGTCCATTGTGTAAAATAATCAGTAATAGTAAGAATATAACTGTGTCTTGTAGAGGAAGGTTGATTGATGGGACCTATGAAGTCCATCCCCCACTGTGCAAAAGGTTTTACCTCAAAGACCGGCTGAAGTGGAAGAGCTGCATACTTTTCTCTAGTTGCTACAGTCTAACATATGTGGCAAGTTCTGACATGGCTGTGTGTGTCCTTGAACAGTGTAGGACAATAATAACTAGCCCTCAGAATTTGGTTTGCAGTGGCATATGCAGACCCATGGCTAGTACCATATCTATCATGAAATTCAGCCATGACTCTCTTAGCTTCCTGTCTTCCTAAGCACCTCAGGTAGATACCTTCATGATTTTAATTATATAGAACAACTCCCTTCAGCATAAAATTTTCACTCTTCAAATGTAATCCCATTCTTTGTATTGCATTTAGATGGTCAGGACACCTTTGAGTTGGGAGATAATGAACAATATCATCATACCATTATCCAGGGGAAACATCTTCTAGATTGTAATGTTGGGCTACAAGATCAGGGCCCATTTCTGCCATTGTCCTTGTAAGTCCTTGCCCTCTTACCAGCTTCATGGGTTGGATCTCAATATCATACTCATGTAACATAGTTACCAACTTAGCTCTATGCTCTCCCAACTCATTTTGTATCAATAACAACTTGATTGTAGGATCAAGAACAACTGCAAACACTTTGTTTCTGAGAATATAATGTCTAAATTTCTTCACAGCTCTGACCAAGGCATAGGCCTTCTTTTCAACACTTGGGTATCTTAGTTCAAAATATTTCAATGGTGCACTCATGAATGCTATGGGATGTTCATTTCCTTGATTAGACTTTTGAGTCAACATAGCAGCACAGGAGTGATCAGAAGCAAACAAATATATATAGAATGGCTTAGCATAGTCTGGACTCACCAAAACTGAAGCTTTAGCAATAGCCCTCTTTATCTCTACAAATACTTCCTTAGCTTCTACACTGCATTCAAATTTGGCCTCCTACTTCAACATTGCATTCAATGGCTTGACAATTTCTAGAAATCTAGTGATGAACTTCCTTACAAAGTTGATCTTGCCAAAGAATGACTTCATTTCTTTCTTGCTAGCAGGCGGCAGGATCTTGAGTATAGCTTCCACTCATTCTGGATCAATGGAAATTCCTCTCTTAGAGATAACATGCCCCAACAATTTTCCCTCTATAACTCCAAAGATGCATTTCTTTGGATTGAGAGATATACCAAATTCCCTGCACTTCTAGAATACTTTACACAAATCTGCTATATGATCACCCCTCTTCTTGGAAAATACTATCATATGATCCATATAAATGATTATGCACGTACCAATTATGTCCTTAAAAATAATTTCCATGGCCCTCTGAAATGTAGCTCTAGCATTAATCAAACCGAAGGGCATTCTTCTATAGGAAAAAAGTGCCCCACTTGGTAGTGAAGGTAGTTTTATGTCTATCTTCATACTGCACCATGACCTGGTTGTATCCTGAATAGCCATCCAAGAAAGACATCATCTGAGAACCATTGACAATCTGAAGTACTTCATCTAGTGAAGGTACTGGATAATTAACCTTTTCTGATGCTCTGTTGAGATTCCTAAAATCTACACACAACCTGATTTCACCATTCTTCTTCCTGACATGAACCAAGTTTGCAACCCAAGTTGAATGTCTGATTGGAAATATGATTCTGGAAGACAACAATTTCTGCACTTCCTTCTATATTATAGGTTCTAGTAAGGCTTTGATTGGCCTTTGCCTCTGTCTAAAAGGTTTTACTCCTAGATTGAGAGGGATAGTGTGAGTTATAATTGATGTGTCATAGGTCTTCAAATCTTCATAACTCCAGGCTATCACATCTAGATATCTATGTAATGCATCAATTATTCCTTTCCTTTCTTTTGGAGTGCATACTTTGCCAATGAAGACATTCTTGACATCCTCCTGAGTTCCCATATTATACTTTTCACATTTTCCACTAATGGACTCCTTGGCATCTTGTTCCTAATCCATGACCTTATCCAGAACAAAAATCATCTCTAATTGCACCATTCCTCTGGGAATAGTATTGGTCTTCAAATTAAGTACTCCTTCCAAATCCATTTCTACTTCTTGGAGTTCAGTTTTATCTATAATTTGAGAATAAAAAACATTTATACTTGTAATAAAATCTAAAATATGCTTATCGTCTTCAAATACCTGGAAGTTGGTGACATTGTTAGGCACTGAAGGCACTGGAGTCAGTTCCACTGTGAACTTCTTCAATCTAGACAGAGACAGAGGTTGCAATGTACTAGTTGCTTGAGCAAGAGAATCTGTTGTTTGATTCTTACTACGTGGAATCAACTAAATGTTGAAGGCATCAAATCCTTCAATAAGGTCTCATACTCTATGTCTATAATTGGTTTTCTTCAATCATGACAAGAGTATTGTCTCCTAACTTGCTTGACTACCAACTCAGAATCCCCAAAAGCTAGTCAGATCTTAACCTTTTTATTTTGTGCCATTAACAATCCATGGAACAAAGCTTCATACTCTGCTACATTATTGGTGCAATGAAATTGAAGTCTATGAGCAGAAAAGAAGGTCTTACCTCTTGGGATGATTAGCTCAAATCCTACCCCAGCTCCTTGCTTTGATTTGGATCCATCAAACCTTAAAGTCCAACAACCAACAACTATAGATTTCCTTACTATATCCCTTGCACTATTGCTACTGGATGGTTCTTCAGAAAGCATCACTTTCTTATCCTTAGGGTCTTCTTGAACATTCTAGATATCAATTTTGACTACTGGAGTGGGATTGATACACTTATGCACTTGTTCTACTGCAGTCTGGCATAAGCAACAATCCAGTTCGATATGGAAGGTACACCAATTTGGCAAGAGAAAATCTCTGAAATTCATCTTCCTACCCATCTAAATTTGATCCTCAATGCATTTCTGAATGAATTCTTGGAAATTATCCAATAAACTGAGTTGATTATCTTCAAGATCATCCTAATTTTCAATTGGCTCCACCAAGGCTTCGGTACTACTAGATTTTGTTGTAAGGTCAACAGGAATTGTGTGAAACATAAGGACTTCCTCTACATCTGACTCCTCAAAAGGGGTTGCAAGCACATAATTTCTCATACTTACCTCAGATATCAGAATTTTATTGGAGGTGTTTTAATATTCTATAATCATGTACTTCATCATAGGTTCTCTTTCAATTCTAATATGGTTTGGCACTCCCTTCTAGGGAAGCCACATATGAGAGTTATCAATTGATACATATCCAGTCAAGGCCCTAGTAAAGTTTCTTCCTAGAATCAGGCCATAAGCATCAAGTATATCAGCCACTTGTATATTAATAACCTGTTGAATCCTAGTATTAGAAGCAACCTGCATATGAATCATATTTAATTCCCCTACAATGTTAACTTCAGTCCTATCCAATTATGTAACTTTATTTTGGGAATTAGCAGGAGTAATACCCAAAGCTTGACAAACACCAAAGGACATCACATTAGTGGAAGCATCTAAATCCAATAAGCAATTGTGCAAGTGCTTACCAAATATACAGACCGAGATCAGGAATGGAGGAGTCTCTATTTTCCCTTGAAATAGAGTTAAGGGAGTATCTACTTGAGAAACCTGAGTCATCCTTCTCTTTTACCTTATCTCCATGAGGCACATGAACTTGATTATGAGTCTGATTTTTCCTTCCTACTGTTTGAGAGCTAGATACTTTATTGATACTTTCACTAACTGATTTATCTTGGGATATAGAATTTTCATTGTAAGCTCCTAGAACTACATTCCTAGTAGTTGGAACCCTTACTAACTCAAATGAAGATAGACTTACTTTTAGCTTCTTGAGTTCTTTTGCAACATATATAGCCAATTGTTCTTCACTTAAATCAGCAAGAGTCTCTCTTGGGTAGTCCACCACTCTGTCTTTGCTTGCTTCAACACTCCTTCCTTTTGACATGTCCATCTGTGCTTGTCCTTCCTTTGATAGATACTACTTAGACACATGAGGATACAATGGATTATTGTTGGCATTAGGATCTAGAGGTGTTGTGAAGTTGTTTGGTGGAATAGAAGTGGTGAAGGGGCCTCCAACTTGTGGATGTCTATGTGGCATGTCTCTCAAATCATACTTCTTAACAGGCCTCTGGAAAGTCTATACCTCTTCAACATAAGCTTCTTCTTCATCCTAAGGGCCATTGTTATTTACTAGATTTTCATCAAACAATTGTGAAATCTCATCTCCATTACACACTTGATCTACCTCCTCCTTGAGCTGGTCTGATTCTTCCTCAGGCATATTGTCTTTGCTCTGTGGAAAAGGAGCATGATTTAGTACTAACACTGGTGAATCATAGGGAGTAGATGGTACTATTTCCTAACCACTTGAATTGTTCTCCACTTCATACTGGAAGACTGAAGCTATTGTCTGAAATTCCTGACAATCTAACTAAGAATGCTGACTTGTTTTATGGAGCCTACACCATCCTGATAATGCAGCCTCAGCTAAATATACACCACTAAAAGGTTTCTCTTGGATAACTGGCTAATTGACTGGCTGATCCAATGGGGTGGGGACTCCTCCATTATTAGGTCTCATGTTCCAAGTCTTGTTTTGTCCTAGTGGTTGTCTCCTATCAAACTCTTGTCCACCAGCTTTCCCTCAGTCAAAGTTCTGGCCTAAGGATTGTCCTCTATCATAATTTTGTCCTCTATCATTATTATATCCTCTATCATTGTTGTATCATCTGTCAGAATGTTGCCCCCTATCAAAATTTTGTCCTTGTTGATTTTCTCTACTATAATTAGATTGCATATTTCTCTAAGCAGCTTGCAACTGACTATTCTGGTTCCTCAAGTAAGTCACCTCCATATTCAGCTTCTTCACTTGTTCAGATAATTCATCCAGTCTCTCCTTATCAAAAATTTTGTATGGAGGCCGACTCACATTATTTTGAGGATTTCCTACTATAGTGTTGGTACTCAATGACTGGTTCAAGACTTCAGAATTCTGTAGATATGGGGGATAGCTAGTGTGAGATTGTGAATGAAGAGGTTGATTTGCATTTTGCTAAGGATAGCTGACTGCAGGTGGCACTTGACTTATAGGAGGTCCTAGATGAGGGACAAGAGGAAAATGAGGTACTGGATTCATGATTGGAGTATGATTAGTTAGAGCTTGGTTAAGAGTCGAGACCTATCCAGGGTGAGCAGAGAGTCCTAATGATGGTAAAGGCCCAGAAAAATGTTGTCTTAAGGCAGTGCTAACCTTCACAGCCTCAACATATGCATCAAGTAGGGTATTAGGAGGATTGTTCCTCCATTTCATGAAGGTAGTTGTTAGACTTTCAAGTCCTTCAAAATAGAATTCTAAAGCAGTGGGCTCATCAATAGCATAAGGAGTCCATAGTCTGTTATAGGCATGGTGAAACCTATTGTTGAAGGATCCTATAGGCTCATGGAATTCTCTCTTAACATTAGTGAACTAATAGTAGAGCTTATCGGGACTGATGGGAATCCTAAACTTCTACAAGAATGTATTCTCCAATTCATTCCAATTTTAGATAGACTCAATAGGTAAATGATTGTACCAATAAAATGCATCTTCTCTTAGGGAATAAGGAAAGAGTCTACATGCTACATCCTCATGATTGATTCATCTACCCTTAAGGCTAGTCTAAAAGATCTTGATGTGTTCCTCAATAGTCCTATTGGGATCATTAACATGGAACTTTTAACATAAGTGCTCAGGGTTCTTGGGCATGACATTGTAATTGGCAAAAGTCAATGGAGATGGGTTATTAGCTAGGAAAGCCATTGGCGGAGGTGAGGGTGGTAATCGCTGATTTAGGGCTGGTTGAGGTTGTTGGATTGGAATGTCTTGAGACTCAAATGAAGATGAACTTGAGAATGATGGAGATGATGGAGGTGGTTGGGTGGATGATGATTCTCCCCTTCTGCTAGTCCTTCTTGACCTAGTAAGGGTTGGTAATTCTTGAAATTTCTCTTCTCCTGGAGTAGATCTGGTTCTTCTTCTGAATCTTTCAGGAGAGATGGCAGACATAAATCGATCCATCTTAGCTTATTCAGGCCATCCTTCTAGCACCAATCTGTTGATGATTTTTTTTGCATAGCAATAACTCAAACAGAATATGAAATCCTATCTCTCTTGAAAGGAAAATATCTATCAGCAAGCCTCAAGAGATAACCCCAAGGTCTCTAATGTCAGGTCTTGACAATGCATAAATAGCTCAGATAATATGTGAAAATGTTCATAATCACAAAGGGACCTTACTAAAAGAAAAGAATGAATCTTGAACTTATCAGATCTAGCAATGTAATGATACTTCAATCCTAAATCTAACTCAAATGATAAAGAAATAACAAAAGTTTAGGGTTTCAAAGAGATTACTAAATTTAACTACTCCTAAGATTAACAATGCAAATGATGAAATACTTGAAATGGATGAATCCCTCATAAACTAATTCTTGCTTAACCAAGATAAATGTACAATCTCACAGAAATAGTGCAATCTTCTAAGGTATTAAGATTTTCAAATCATGAACATTAATCCAAGACAACCCAATTGCAATTGAAATGAATACATCTCCACAATTGAACTAAGCACAATGAATATAAAGGTCTAGGCTAACTTTGCAAAGAAACTAACAATTAGCTAGCTGCAAAAAGTATGGACCAGGGACTACTGCAAAAAATTCAAGCATCAAACCATAAACACCACTGAATCAAATCTAAATCTAAATCTAAGATATATCTAATAACCTTGAAAGATAGAATCATAAGAACCATGCAAGATAAGTCAACACAAAAGAGATCACCAAAAAATCACAATGTCTTTAATCGTATTGAATCATCAAATTTCAACAATTATTCCAATGTTATGTTACAACACTTGCTCATAAATTGACTAACTTCTACCTCTGCTCTACTACCTAAATTAACTCTTGTATCAAACTATCTCTATCTATGTGTCTATCTATATGTTACAAATGAGGCGAAATGCAAAATTTATAGGAACCTCCAAAGAATGTCATCCCAACCATGGATTTAAAATAATAAAATAGCCACAAACAAGTCAGCCTCACAAATTTTTACAAATAATAAATGGCTATAAAACAGGTCAACCCAAGGAGAATTCAAAATAGGATAAATATCCATTAAATGCAAGAACTCATCCAAGTCGGCCTGGGATCTTTCGTACAATTCGGACCAAGGCATGGAAAATGATAGGGAAACACAAAATTCAATGCAGCCTTGCATTAACTGCCCTCTCCTTATCCTAAGTGCACCTCACCAAGTCGGCCAAGGGGAAGTAGCTAATACTTGAATTTCTATCATATATTTAACTTCATCTCCTGAGTGCTCAACAACCATCTCCCAATCAAATTTAAGGGGCTGATATTAATCCATAACAACAATACAAGTAGTTGCATCATCAATTTAGCATTCAACAATAGGGTCCTCATCAATCGAAAGCACATCTCTCACCACCATTCCTTCGACTGCTCTGGCTTTGTATATATATATATATTCATTAGAAATCGCCACCATACCAGACCCAACCTGCACTCAACAAAAACTAGCATCAATATCCATTACGATAAGAAAATCAAGATTAGCACATCATCAGTAATGTATCTTTCATCCAAATAAATTCAAACACAAATCAAAGTCAACCAAAAAATGTCGCCAAATCATAATCAACACAATTTGGGATTTCAAGACAACCGTGAAATCTGGGTAGAAAGGAATTTTAGGGAAATCTACGCCAGGTGGATTCTAGAAAAATAAGCACAAAATCAACCATAGATCATCAAAAATGAATAAAGAATGCATAAAAATAATGTAATTCATCAATTAAAAGCATGGAATGACAAGAATTTAACATTAAAATCATCCAATTCAACCAATTTTCAAGCTTCACCAAGCTTCCTAGAAATCCAGAAAAATCTGGCCAGACCGGATTTCTGTGAAAATGATAACACTGCATGAATTTCAGGAAAACAAGGGGAAGAAGGAGAAACTGGGAAAATCCGACCGGACAAGAAAATTTCAAGGATGGAAGAAAATGCGAATATCGGCAATCTAACACAATCTCACTCAAATTGATTGAAGATCAAAAATTTGAGGACCCTAGGCACATAACCAGTTTAACCTGAACCTCCTACAGATATTCTTTTAAATTCTAGGTTCATTCAAAAGAAAATTAAAATGCAATGGGGATGCCCTAGGCATGAAACCCTAAATTCGACCATGAATGCACAAAAAAAGCCATGAAATGCCCAAACACACAAGAATTCAAACTCCAAAGCATCACAAGACCAAATATCACAACTCAACAAGACGCCAATGAGAAAGCATAACAACAAGAATCCCAAGAAAAATCAGCTAAACTCAAAAACCCAACGACCCAACAGAAATCCAGAAAAATCCGGCCCAGGTAGAATTCTGTGAAGGCCAAAAATATTTGAACCATGGTGTAAAGCAGACAAATCCAAGCCTTGAATGAAATCCGGGAAAATCTGGATGGACCGGAAAATCCCGGAATGGGGTAAAAACCCGAATTTTTCCCAGAACTCAAGATTTTCAATGTGTAACTTGGGGAAAACACTTGGGAAAGCAAGATAAATACTTGAAGCTCATGCCAAGGCAATGCAAAAACTCAAAAACAAAAGGCCAAAACAACAAGAGTGAAAGCAAAAGAGGGTCCCTGCTTTTAGCAGGGCATGTGTGCAAAAACTGCACAACATTTTTCTTTATAGCAGCCACTTGGTTATTAGCTTGTTGACTTGGTTGAGGGAAGTTAAGTCTTAGAAAGCCCCTATTTTGCTTCTGGAAAGTTTGGTAATTATTTTCAGTTTTGGGTTCAAACTTTCTAGGATTGATAGGAGGATTTTTCACATCACAACCATAAGTTGTATTCTAATAGTCACAAAGCATTTTACATAATTAAGTAAAGGATGAGAATCTGGTGTAGGAGCACCATTGATTGAAAGTTGTCAACTTAGAAATTTTTTTATCTAGGCTTTAGTTTTTCACATGTTTGGAATTAAATAATGTCTTGAAGACCACTTATAAGTGTAATTAGTCTTATTTGATTAATATTAGGTGTCTAGGAGTTCAAAATTTTAAGTCTTCATAAAAGAATGCAAAATATGGAAAAGGTTGCTTACAAAATTGTAAAGTTGCTAAAAATGTAAAAATTGCCTTGTAGAAGAAGACCAATGGTCAAGCCTTTTTAAAAGGAATTTAAGGGAAGTTAGAAGGTTATTTGGCTTGGAAAAAGTATAAATATCTTTTATTCCATTGTTGTAGAGAGCTTTTTGAAGATTTAAATGAAAAACACCAAGTTCCAAGTCTGATTTTTCTAGATTTCTAATTTTTGTCAGCCTTTCCAGCACTGTGCAAACCCGTACAAGGGTGTATTGATTAAGTTACTTATTTTTTTAGTTAGGTACATGTGTTAACACGCTTTTTCATTGATCTTGAATGCCTTAAATTTCTTTTGTAGTGAATTTTCTTCAATTTCCTTCTTGCAGCCAGGTAGCCCTATTTTAAGGGTTTCGAAGTACTCATAATGTAACAAGCCAATTCCACCTACTGTTGAATATGTTTCTTAGTGGGATGAGCACATACTAACTATCTTGGGTGTGTAAAAGATCTAAGAAAGTTGGGGAGGTCATTTCATGAGTTGGGCGTGAAGCCCTAGTATGAAGTTTGTGTCTTCCATGAGGAAAACAATGAGAGTTTATGATGTCAAAGTAAAAGAATGATTGGGGCAGTGAGTTTTCTTGGTGTTTTGAGCATGTGCATACCTAGAAAAACCTATTTGAGGTGATTTCATGGTTTTTTGTGAGTGGTATGCTAGATTTTCAATAGAACCCTAGTTTTGTGGCTATAAATGAGGGTTTATGTGTTTGGCATTTGGATGTGAGGATTTTTGAGAAATAATGGTGGATTCTTAGTTTTTGACATGTGGGAAATGCTACCCAAAAGTTTCATATAGTTTTCCTAATTTTAGTGAGTGGTTTCTTTGTAAAAGAGGGCTAATTAAGGCCCTAAAAAGTGTAGAATCCCTAATTTGAGCAATTTGTTCCAAAGAAGTCTATGGTGATTTGTTGATATGTTAAAGTTTTCCAAAAAGGGTCCTTGAAATAGGTTAGGTATTGGAGTTAAAAGAAGTAATTGTGGAATGATACTTGATTGAGTTGATTCCCAATGCTATAAGGGAAAAGAGGAAATTTGAAGAGATGGTGAGATTTTGATGAATTTGTGATTTGGAAATTGTGATTACTAATTGGAATTGTGTTTAGTAAAATTTCAGGACTTCCCTTATTGCATCAAAGTGGTATCAAATCAAAGAAGTAGTTCCTTGAAGAAGAAATTTGCAATTTGGAAGGTGAAAAGACAAGTTGGGAAGGATACCTCCAAAGGCCAGTGCAATGGAAAAGGAAATAAAAGAATTGGAAGAGATTTTTTCATAGAAGGATAGGCTCTATAGAGTCACAAGAAGCCACTATAGCCAGGATAGTAGCCTTGGAAAAGAACCAGAGAAGAGGAGTGGTGAATGAAGACCAGAGTGATAAAGAAGATGAAGGGGAAGAAGGAAACCATCTAGTTCAAGATGATGAAGAAGATTTGGATCCTGAAGAAAGGAGAATGATCAAGATGTTGAAGACAGTGAAAGGTGATAGCACTTCAAAAGTGAAAGTTGATGTGCCAATGTACAGAGGTAAGAAGGATAGTGAAGAGGTTTTAAAATGGATTGATGCCTTAGATAATTTTTTTGAATTTGAAGACATTGATTACAGCAAGAAGGTTAAGTATGCAAAGACAAAGTTGAAAGGACCAGCCCTCACATGGTGGAATTTTATCCAAGAAGATAGAGTCAAGAAAGTTAAGTCTAAAATAAGTTCTTGGGATAGGATGGTAGCAAAAGTTAAGGCTCAATTTTTACCAGCAAACTGTGTTATTCAAACTTTCATGAAATTGCAACAATTAAAGTAGAGGGAGGTGGATGTGATGTCTTACACTAAAGAGTTCCATAGATTGTGCATAAGAGTGGGTCATAATGAAGATGAAGTGGATAGAATAGCCAGATATTTGAGTGGCTTAAGGTTGAACATAAGAGATGAAATCAACTTGAACCCACCTAAGACAGTAGAAGAATGCTTCCAAATGATAGTGAGGGAAGAAGATAGAATTAAGAGAAGACAAGAAAGACAAGGAAGGGGTAGAGGTATCATGAATAGAGGTAGAGGCACAAGGAAGATCAATGAAGAACAAGATAGTGCAAGCACAAGAAAAGAACAAGTGCCAGAACCAAGAGGAGGTTGGAGAGGTGGAAGGACAAGTTTTAGACCAAGGAGAGATTACAATGAGTTTGCAGGAAGATGTTATAAATGTGGCAAGTATGGTCACCCATTCTTCAAGTGTCCAGAGGAGATTGGATCAACTTCAAGTGTAGGAGAAAAGAAAAATGAAAGAAGAGCACAAATTGTCCAAGAGGAGGAGGTAGAAAGTTCAAATTCAAACACTCTACATGCAACTCCTAAAGTTGGTGAAATGTTGATGATAAAGAAACAAATCTTGAAGACCACAAAGGAGGAAGAGTTGCTTCAAAGGAGAGCATTGTTTAGAATAGCCTGCAGATGTAGAAATAAGGTATGTAAAGTCATTATGGATTCAGGTTGTATTGATAATACTGTGTCCAATGAGATGGTAGAAAAGTTACATTTGAAAAAGATACCTAGAGCAAGGCCTTATAGAATTTCATGGGTTAGTGAAAATCAGTCTTTGGTGGTGAGTGAACAAGTAAGAGTTGAATTTTAGATAGGTCCATATAGAGATGAGGTTCTTTGCGATATGCTACCTATGAGTTGTTGTCATCTATTGTTAGGAAGGCCCTAGAAATTTGATAGGCCAGCCTTGTATAATGGAAGACAAAATACCTACATCATTGAGAAGGATGGAAGAGAGTTTGTGTTAACCCAATTGGTTGAGGTTCTAGAAGAATATGGTGAAATTATAATGCTAGGGAAAAAGGAGTATATGAATGCTGATGAAAACATGAGTTTGATAGCCAGTACTAGGTCTGATAAAAACATGGAAGTGGATAGAAGGAATGAAGAAGGTTTGCAGACAAAGAAGAATACCTTTATGTGGAAGGAAAAAAAAAATGGAAGTGTGTCTTAGTCTGAGACAGAGCAATGTAAGAACAAAGTACTTGTGGGAAAAGATGAGGCGGGTGATAGTATCATGGTTGGGGCAATTGGATGCCCTATAACAAAAGATAGAGCAAGTAGACAATCAAGAGATGAAGCCATAGTGGTAATATAGTAGAGAAGAAGATAGTGGAAAGTGATGTGGCAGTGAGTCAAGAGGTTGAAGGGACATAAAACAAGGAGATAAAAGGTGATACTGATGTTAGGGCAATAAATAAAACAAGTACAGGTCCAACAGAGGTTGACAGTGGAAAAGTGGTAGACAAGAGGACTCTTGGACAATGGATGATGAATGGAGGAAAAAGAAGAGTGAAGGTAGTAAATGGAGATGTAGGCACAGGTGTAGACAAAGGTGAAAGGTCAGTGTTCAAAGTTGGAAATGAAGTGAGGCACCCCATAGTGCTATGTGACAGTGAGAATCCAATTACAAAAGAATACAAGGACAACATGAAGCAATATGAACTTGATGAAAGAATGCAAGGGAGGAAAAGGCATGAATAATACAAAGGAGGAAAATTCAACTTAATCTTTCCAAGAGACTTGGAAAATTTCAAACTTGGGGTGCATGATGCAGGAGCACCATTGATTGAAAGTTGTCAACTCAAGAAATTTTTGTCTAGGCTTTAGTTTTTGTAATGTTTTGAATTAAATAAGGTCTTGAAGACCATTTATAAGTGTAATTCGTCTTGTTTGATGAATATTAGTTGTCTAGGAGTTTAGAAGTTTAAGTCTTCATAAAAGAATGCAAAAATATGGAAAAAGTTGCTTACAAAGTTGTAAATTTGCTAAAAATGTAAAAATTGCCTTGTAGAAGAAGACCAATGGTCAAGCCTTTTTAAAAAGAAGATAAGGGAAGTTATAAGGTCAGTTGGCTTGTAAAAATTATAAATATCTTATATTCCATCATTGTAGAGAGCTTTTTGAAGATTTAAATGAAAAACACCAAGTTCCAAGTCTAATTTTTCCATATTTTTTATTTTTGTCAGCCTTTCCAGCGATGTGCAAGCCCGTATAAGGGTGTATTGATTAAGTTATTTTTTTAGTTAGGGACATGTGTTAACACATTTTTTCATTAATCTTTAATTCCTTACATTTCTTTTGTAGTAAAGTTTCTTCAATTTCCTTGTTGTAGCTGGGTAGCCCTATTTTAAGGGTTTTAAAGTACTCATAATGTGACAAGCCCATTCCACCTACTGTTGAAGATGTGTCTTAGTGTGATGGGAACATAATAACTATATTAGGTGTGTAAAAGGTCTAAGAAAGTTGGGGAGGTCATTTCATGAGTTGGGTGTGAAGCCTTAGTATGAAGTTTATGTCTTCCATGAGGAAAAAATGAGATTTTATGATGTCAAAGTAAAAGAATGATTGGGGCAGTGAGTTTTCTTAGTGTTTTGAGTATGTGCAGGCCTCTACAAATTTTTTTTAGGTGATTGCATGGTTTTTTGTGAGTTGTATGCTATATTTTCAATAGAACCCTAGTTTTGTGGCTATAAATGAGGGTTTTTGTGTTTGGCATTTGGCTATGAGGATTTCTGAGAAAATTGTGGATTCTTAGTTTTTGAAATGTGGGAAATGCTGCTCCAAAGTTTCAGAGAGTTTTCCTAAGTTTAGTGAGTGGTTTCTTTGTAAAGGAGGGCTAATTAGAGCCCTAAAAAGTGCAGAATCCCTATTTTGAGCAATCTATTCCAAAGAAGAGTGGTGATTTGTTTGTTTTTTAAAGTTTGCCAAAAAGGATCCCTAAAAGAGGTCAGGTCTTGGAGTGAAAAGAAATAATTGTGGAATGATACCCAATTGAGTTGATTCCCAGTGCTACAAGGGAAAAGAGGGAATTTGAAGAGATGGTGAGATTTTGATGAATTTGTGATTTGGAAATTGTGATTACTAATTGGAATTATGTTTAGTAAAATTGTAGGACCTCCCCTATTGCATCAGAATCTCAACATCTCAAGTTCATTTTGTAAGTTGGCAATAAACATTCTTTGGAGGTCATCATTAGGAATCTTAATGTTTACTTGTGAATAAAGTGTTTGGTATATTGCTATGAAATTGGTCACTTTCTCATCATCCTTTTGTTTGCATGCCATTAAATCAGCTAGGTCATCTTGGGACCCATGTGAATGTGGAAGTAGTTATAAAAGGAATCAATAAGTTCATTGAATGAACCAATTGAATTATTCGGTAAGGAAGAGAACCACTCTAAATTAGTATCCTTCAAGGATATAGGGAATATTTTAGCCAATATTTTATCTTCAAAGATGAAATCACTACATAGGGTTGTAAAAGTGGAAACATGGCTAACATGATCTCCTTTCCCACCATATTTATTAAATCGGGGAGCTTCTATACCTTATGGTATTTGTGCTCTCAATATCTCTAGGGTTAACAAATTGGTTTTGATGTAGTGCGAAGGTTAACCATTGTTTTTTTGAGTTAGGTTTGTAACTTTTTTTGAATAGATGACATGGTTTGCATAAGTGTGTTAAGGATGGCATCATTGTTATTGTAGGGTGGAGGGGAATAAGGTGGAGTGGTGTATGTATGCAGAGGGCAAGTGAATTGTAAATTTGTGAGGGTGGATGGGTAAGGAGATATTGTATGTGAATGCACAAATCTAGAAGGATTCCCCATGGAAATACTCAAGGAAGTGTTCATGTTGCTAGTAGGTTGGATTGTTGTGGTAACTTGAGTGCTAGTGTATGTAGGAATGGAAATGGGTATTGTAGAAGGAGGAATTGAAGTTCCACCTTGGCTTTGGGTACACCCCAAAGCTTGAGTAGAACTAGTGATGGTAGGGATGGTGTTGTTTACATTAATCACATTGGTTGTAGGTAAGGAAGTCATGGGAAATGAGGTATACATACTATGATCCATTAGGGGTTGATTATCAACACTATTAGGAAGAGAGCTAGAAAACCCATGATCCACGATGAATGGGATATCATGGGATGACACGAGTCTTGAACTATGTCTTACAATAGTATTGCTAATAAAACACCAAGTTGTAAATCTCATACAAGATCTTACAAAATTAGTGTACAAACCCAAAATGGAAAGAGGGTAAAGTGGAATGCAAGGTCCTAGAATGAAATATATTTTTCAGATTCTAAACAAGAAAATTTACTAATTACACTATGCAACAATTTTAAATGCAAATTTGAATTTAGACAATGCACTACATGAAGAAAATTAAGCTAGATCTAATGAAACTAATGAAACAAAAACTCAACAAACTGTAATAGAGATCTAACAACAAACAAACAAAAAAAAAAAGAAAAAAAAGAAGCTTTGATATTCTAGAAATGCATATTTAGGTATGATTAGGGACTCATTCGTCCTAGGGTGAAAGGGTCCTATATAAGGGTTTTGAAACTAGTTTTTATATATTTTTAAGCCTTTTCTGATGATTTTCAAATTTAGGTATGCTACAGTAAGTTTTAGGTTCAGATTTCTATAAATGCAATGTGAAATGCAAGTTGAAAATGTGACAAAATGATTAATTACAAGACCTAGTTTGATATGCAATTTTGTTTGGATTTTCAAATGAAAGTTTATATGATCTAAATGATATGAAAAATCATAGATTTTTTTTTTATTATTTTCAACATTTAAAGAATGCAAACAATGCAATTCTAAAACCCTATATGAAATGCAAATTTTGAATGCAAACTAAGACACCCTAAATGAGATCAATTCAATGCAAATGAATGCAAGATCTAATCTAAGATGAAAAGAGACTCTTAAATAAAAAAATTACAATGCTCAAGAAGTCAGGTTCACCAAAATCAAACATAGAAAAAGGGGGAAGATGAACCCAAAAATTTTGGTTAATCAAATGGATTCACCTCCCACACTTTTTGACTTGATGTTTCACTCAATTATGAGAGGTAAAATGCATAAATAGCAATCAAAAATAAACCTAACTATTATAACAACAAATATGAAGTTTTTTAGATGTTGAAATGATGTGTACCTTTTTGGAAAAATGTTGGTTTGAGACTCACTAAGGACTCATTCGCCCAGTGGTGTATGGGTCCCTAGTAGATTTTGGAAAATCAGTTTTAGGATCCTATTCTTCAATGTCTGCACTCCCAAATCCCAAGTGTTCAGCTCCCACAAGTTAGAAATAAATTTTGTAGCTTATTTTCCATGATCTTGCAAGAAAGGTGACAACTTGTACAACTTTGCAACTTTGAAAAATTTTGCAACTTTTTCTCTCCACTTGATCTTCAATCTAAAACTTGCAATCGCACATCAAAGGAGAAGAAAATTGTTGTTTTGTTAGGGAATAGGGGTTTTCCTTGGTCAAACCCCGTTTTGGTAATTAAACCTTGTAATGAAATAATGCATAAAGGAAAGATGAATGAATAATGTAATGCCACAATTCACCAATCCTCAGTTGAAACCTTGGATTGCAAATCTAAAACTTAGCATGAAATGGCCTCAATGTATGTAGACCTTGATCATGAACTTGACATAAGGTAATTGCTTTGAAGACTTGAACTTCATCACTAATGATACAAATTCACATTAGCTCAACAACATGCACAAATTTGACATGATGATATGATCATTTATTGCTACAAGAAAACTCCAATAATCTGCTCTTGAATGCCTTGAAATTTCTCTTGAATGATCTCTTGATCATAAATTTGGTATTAGGACTTGCTCATAAAGTTGCTTAGATCTTCTAGGATGAAACTATGTGAATTAAACTTATATTTATACTTAATTTGATATTTAATCTTGAAATTCAAATAACACAAGCTGACATCAAATCTAGGATTTGAAATCAATAAAATCCTACCAATAATATGTTCAAAAAGGGGCATCCTAAGTCAATGAGGACCCATTCGCCATAGGGCGAATGGGTCCTAGCATACTTAACAAGGACATGTTTCAAAGAATGTGAAATAACATGCCAAAAGGGGGTCCTAGGACCTAGTGAGGACCAATTCGCTAGGTATCGAATGGGTCCCAAGTCACTATTCTAGGACATAAAACTTGCCAAATTAAGTGTTGTGAAATATTATTAATAAGTGTCGAGATTTATCTCTTGAAAAATATAATTATTAGGCTTGGTTTTGAATTTAAGGGGCCAATTAAGCTCAATTAATCTCAATTAGTTAATTAAATCCCTATATTAGTGTGAAAGTGTAAAGAAAAACTTTAGGACACCCTAAATAAAGCATCATTAATTCTATTTTATTAAAAAGGGCCCTAGACTTAATGTGAATGTGTAAAACACATCACAATAGTAAATCAAGGCAACATTAAGCTCACTTATTGTTAATTATTCTCGAATTAAGGAAAAGGGATACTTTTTTTATTACTATAGAGGACTATGGAGTTCACTCCTAATTTAAATATCATTAGATACCTAAAGAGTAGAGATATTATTGCTACCAAGATGGTTGATCATTCATCTCAGTTGTACACCCTTATAGATTTTTCTTTTGATGATGACTTTGTTCAATTTTTGAACACACTTCTAGTGTGGACCATGATTTTGATGAGAATTTTGGCTACTTGAACTTGGGGTTTCTCACATTAGATCCAATTCTTGATCCTTGCATTTCATCTCTTCCATATTCTTTTGAATTTGATGATGCTCATGTTGGCATAGTTTTTGACCACTTGTAATTGAGCAGAAGGATCTACATCATCTTCCAGCTACATCTACTTGGGATGCATACTTGATAGACATTGTTGGTTTTTTTTTTTAGTCCCACATTTTATATTTGGGAGACACAATTGAGTGCATACATCTTCTCTTTTATTGAGACAACCCTTCCTCAATTGTTTTGAGGGAATACTCTAACCCTCTTGTTCATTATCCACATGATAATTTTTGTTGTTGTTTGATGTGAGTGTGGATTTTGTTGGAAAACATTTAGAAGAGGTTTCTTTGTCTTCATAAGAGGCATATTTGTCTTTGGCTTGTTTTCTACATTCATCTATACTAGATTCTAGATTGACATCTTTTGAATTGTGGCCTAGAACACCTGTTTGGAGTGTGTCACCTTTCGACATCAACATGGAGACACTTGAGCATTATTTAGAGATATCACATATCATTCTTCTTCCCACATCTTCCTTTTAGGAATGGGAATACATCATGCATATCATCTTGGTTTTGTTTCTTCCTAAGGGTAGGAACAATTTTTGGGGAGATTGGATCATATTAAATATTCAATTTCAAGATTCTACCACTACATGAGACTCACCATTGAGGGTGGATGCATGGTCTCTCTTATTCTCTCTTATGGTTTTTTTCCTTACATGATTATTTTGTTTTCATCTCTCTTTTGGGGAGGATTTTTGTATCATTGGGTTTTCTCCTTTTGTATTGCATATGTACATGGGCACCTAACATGACCTCATCCATGAACCATCTTTACATAAAATTTTCATAATAATCGACTCCCTAAATTGCACTTAAGGGGGGTATTGGTATGAATAAAAGTCTTGTACCTAGCTATTTCCTAGTAGGGTACTTATTCACATGTTAAGTTTATTTAGGTCCTATGATTCCTTCTATAAGACTTTTTTATCATTTCTAGATCTTATCTTTTTTGACTTTTATGTCAAGTTAGTTGCATCATGTCATATGATTGATACACTTGTCATGATCTTGTCTAATCCTATGTCTCACCTTGGATATATAACCAAGGGGTTCTTTTTTATAAATTAATTCTATTGGATTCCAATCCAATACTATTACAATCTTGAGTATTTCATATACACCATATTATCTTCCATCCATTATTGAAAATTTATGCTCTTTATTTTCTCTCTTGTAGAAGGTCATTTTTGGTTTTGCAAGTGATCCTAGAGGCTTGAGTCCTTGAGTGACTCTAACACCCATTTATCTTGTCTATTGATCTAGTTATATATTTTTCTAGGAATCATTGATAATGAGAAACAATATTATTTAGTTAGAATATCAACATTCTCCACATTCTCATGCACTTATCAAAATTATACAACAATAACCTTCTTGACACACACCAAATAAAATTTCCTCTCCTTTTCTATTCTCTCGCATCATCTTTCCTATCTCTCTTCAATCTAGATAAAATTTTGAAACTATGTCACACTTAATAAAGAAAATGACCAACACAAATACAATTTTTCAACCTCAATTGCCTAAAAGTGATATTTATGTGTTAAATTTTAAAATGATATAAACTAATAGAACTATTTATATAATTTATGTTCATAAAATTTTAAACTTTTTAAAAATTAGTTGGATACATTTTATTATAAATTTAAAAGAATAACTTTAGTTTCTATATTTGTTTTTAAAAGTGAGGTTGATGGGATGTTATAAAAAAAATAGAATTTTTTCTCTCTCTATTTTTTCCCTACTTAGATAACTTGAAAATATAGTGCATGGAAAAAATATTCAATTTTTTATGAATATTTATTTTTTAATAATTTTAAAAGTTGAAATTAATCAAAATGTCATTGTTTTCATAGGATTTTGACTTTTATCTAAATATTTTATCATTTAAATAAAGTATACCATCTTAAAGAGGATTTTTTACTTGAGTGTACCATATATTTTTCAAAATTTTAATTATATTTTATTTATTTTTAAATATCTAATCAATCTCATGTTTGACTATGATAACCCATTTGTGATCATTTTAAAAATAATAATAAAACTAATTAAACTATCAAGAAATGAGGATTCTAGACTCCAATCTCTACAGGACAATAGTTTCATATTTTCATGCAAGTGCCCCTAGTTGGAGATATTTGGAGTTGAAGTTGAGCTTTTCTTGAATTTTCCTCAAAAGAGGGGTAAATCTACCAAATAGATAATTTGGCTGAAAAAATTTCACTCAAAAAAGTTTGAGCTTAAATGTTTGATGCAAAATGAGCCTTGTTTGATTTTGTTTTAAATTATAATTATTTAGTAGTTTTACGAAAACAATTTTTTCTAAAAAATATTTGTGTTATGCCAGTACCAAGTAGTTTTTTTGGAAATACCCTTTCACTTGAAACTCTTTACAAAACTATGTCTTAGCTAAAATAGTGACACAAATCAATACTTTTAACCACCTATTTCATTCTCTTTTATTCCACATTTATTTCTATTGTCATATAGATATATTATGGACTTCTTACTATATCCCTTTTCTATTTGTCTTTTATTTTAAAATTTTATTAATCCTTTTTTCATCCTTGATGACTCAATCAAGACCTACTTTTAGTACTCCCTTAGGTTCCCAACCCTCTCATAAGATGCGAAGTATATTCTATTGCACGCCATCAAAGATGCTTACTTTCTATCTATAACCTTTGGTTGTTAAAGAATTTCTTATCATAAAACTTTTCCTCTAAGCTCTATCCTTCTCATGCCTCTTACTAGGGTCTCAAAAATAAAAATAAAATTTTAGCAAAAATGGGAGCATAGATCAAAGGCTCTTTAAAATTGTACTTATACCCTAATGTTAAGGGTAAGAGAAGGATTACAACTTGTATGGTGAAATACAACATCTAGAGTAGTAGATTCTAACACATATCAAATAAAATAAATAAATATAATTAATTTACTATATATATATATATATATATATATTGCATACATACACACATATTACTCATATATATTCCAAGTCCTTTATCTCTCATTCATATACATTTCATGGCTTCTCTCCCACTTTCCCTTCCTTATATAACCTCTTAATGCCTTTTAATATTTCTTTTGCCTTCTAACCTTTCACAAATACTCTTAATTATCTCTTTCAAATGAATTCACCTTTTCCTATATTCTATTCATACCTAGTATAGCTTATTTAGAGAGCTTTAGGTGTGTTTAAGGTTTTTTAAGGGTTGTATAACCCATATATGGGTCTAAATGATATGTGTGCAATACACAACCTCCTAGATCCCTCTACTAATTTTCCAATACTCATATGTGGTATTACAAGGCCCTTAGTGTATTGTGAATTATTTATAAATTCTACTTTTATATTTTCATAGGATGTGGATCTCTTCTTGTACATTACTACAAACCCTTTGTGATGTAAGAGGGGATTACATTTATTCATTGCAAGAACTTTGAAATATAAATGGGGATTGTATGTACTCATGTCTCCTACCAACATTTTTCTTTCTTTGAGTTCTCCCATTCCTTCATCATTTATATTCATATTAAAAACTAGTTTTCTTTACCTATATATTATAATTTTTTGCTACAAATTATCCAATCTTCCTAGTACATATTTCATCATCAATTATAACATTTTCCATTTATTTTCTACTAATATTTTTCATGTTAACAACCCTAAATATAGGTATTATATTCACTCCTCTACTCTTCATGATAATAATAGATTTTAAATTTATTTCTTATAGATTACCTCAAGCTTTAATGGTTTATCCATTCACCTTGCACTTCTTATAATTATTCATTAAGTTCTTTTGTTTGGGTATAATGACTCATTGATCAATGGAATATCAACCTTATTCTCACACTTATTTTAGATATCAATTCTCTCACAAGTGTTTTTATACACTACTACTATATTACCTCACTATTGGTAGTTTGTTGGAAGGGTAATCTTAGTTCTTTTTTGTTATTGGTATACCCTTGCAAACTACCTCTCGATGGATGGCTCTATTTTCTCGAGCTTCTCAATCCTTCTTCACTATTAAAATATTAAATACTTCACAATCCATGATATATCAACAACCTCAATGTCTTGTGCTATCTTGTACCCAAAACTATAGATATTGGAAGACAATTTTCCTTCCACATTGATGTGATGTTGAATCCCTCACACATGACACTTTATGAATAACCTCAACCACCTCTATTATCTTCCACCCAACATTGCAATGTTAAAAGGAAACTCAAATTTCCTTTAGATACCTTATTTTCAAAAATCATGTGTTGAAGTCGACAAAGGCATAATGTGATGGTTTAAATATGGTGTTATTTTTTCCACCAAGGTTCGTGTAATTTTTAAGTGTTTATATTGGGTATGAGGTCCCTTGTTTGTGACCTCACTGTTTCATAGATACTGGTCAAAAGAGTTTACCTCCTCTTATAAAAAATAATGATTTTTTGAAAAATATCTTTGATCATATGTACTCTCTTCCCTTCTTCAACACTGTATAACAACCTTCTCTTATTCGGTACCATATGATATAGTCATGGCATGAAGGGTACAATTAAGGAATATCTAACCATGTAGCCTCAACAAAAACACAAAAAATATATGGATAATAATAATTAAAATAAAAAACCCTTATAACAATCAATCAAATTCAACACATGCACATATACATGTATACATAAATATAAATATATGTATAAAATTTATCAATTAGAATTACATCTATAGTTTTTTCTATAATGGACTTATCATAGTTCTGAGACTCAAACTCACATGAGACTTCAGTGAGGATGACTTGATTCAAGACTCAATGCAGACTTGACAAAATGAAAAACCCTAAAAATTTAGAGATTTTTAGGGATTTAAAACTTGTTTCATGCACTCTTTATTAAGTAAACCTTAAAGACACAATAACATCATTAAATAGAAGAAAATTTGATCACATACAAAAGTATAGATCAATCACATAAGTATAAAGTATGCAAATTATAGCTAAGCTACTAAAGGAAATAGCCCACATAGATATATAAATATAGTCAAATGCATATAAAACTCATGGAATATGAAATCCATGACATTAAATGTTCCATACAAATATGAAATATCAAAACAATAAATACAATTCAATGGCATAGAGGAGCCAACATCCTTTTCTATGAAGGCGTCTAAGGGTCCTAGATGATGTAGCAATTATAGCCATAGTATTTTCTTGTGTCTCCATGCAACTCTCACCAACACCAGTTGTGTGTGCTCATGCTCTATCCTCCTCCTCATCCATGGCTACAAACTTAGCCTCTCTATCTTCCTGGTCCACCCAATCAAGGTCCTTGTCACTAAAGACTACATTTGTAGCCTCAGTGATCCCATTAGACTATGGATCAACCTCCTCTAGGTTGATTAGGATGGATTCATGGTCAAAAACTACCTATTTCTAAGATGAAGGTTATAATGAACATATACTAAATCATTCATCCTCTCACAATAAGTCTATTGCACTTCTTGGAGTGTATATGTTCAAACATACTCCTATTGCACTCACAACCCGATGAACTGCATGGTTGGCTCAATATACAAATGGCAATATTTTTGAAGGTTTGGTGTATTAGCACCAAACATATGCCACCATCTATCTAAGATGAGAAAAAGAAATAAAATCAGTCTCATTTCCAACTTTAATTTTCAGGTTTCAAGTTTCAAGTTTCAAGTTTTAACATTTAATAATAAAATATAATATAAAAGGAGGAAAATTAAGCCCTTAAATATATTTTTATCTGACTGTAATTTCATACTACTATCTTTGCACATTTTATGTACAAAGAATTCTCCTTGTGCAGTAACAAAGGCATCTATCTCGTGCACTATTTATGTAGTAACAATAGGCATCATCTACTCTATCATTGAGTAGAGCTCACTAAGAACCACATTATCTACATGGAAATCACTGATGCAGAGTAGGGTATACAATTCAAAATTCAACCAATCAACTCTTTATCAAAGCATTTACACTTCAAGCACAATGATTTTCCTCACAAATTCCCACTAGGCCTTATAGCACAACAAACAAGTTTTTTCCTTCATAAGATTCAAACCAAAATTCATACCCACAATATAAAATATATTTTGGATACCCATTTGTAATTTCTCAAATATACTTAAAATTTGGGGGTGGTTGTTTTGGAACAACAAATCCAAAAATCTGCTGCTACATTTTGAATAAGGCTTGAAATGGAGTAGAAAATTTGTGTTTTTGAGTCATAAATTTTAGACCAGAATTGATTTCCAAAAAATAAGACTTGATTGAAATACCTATTTGGCCCTTATTTAACATATCTCAAAATTAGGGTAGGTTTCTTTGTATGGAAACCCTCAAAATTGGACTATTTTCTTTCAAATTAGGCTTACTAGGGTTTTTGGTTGCTTTCACCAAAATGCTTGTAACTTTCTTAATACTTAATGAAAATTGATGAAAGAAAAATAAAATGAAATCAGATTCACATAAGAAAAACCTCCAATTGGTTTTAGACCATTAATCAACCGTACCAGGCCATACCAAGATTTGAAACAATAATTTAATGTTGAAAAATATAGAAATAAGGATGTATTTTATTGATTTCACTTTTAAAATGTCACCACCAACCTTGGTTTCAACCTCCCCAAGAATATTTAAATATTTACAACCATTTTCTAATGGTTCTCAACCAAATTTATAGCTTACAACCATTCAAATTCTCACTTTATGCAACATTGACCCTTCATATTCCACATTGTACAATTTGACAACATTTGCAACATTGACGACATTTTACAATTTATGCAACAAGACCCCTAATGACCCAAAACTAACTCAAACACCTATGAAATAGTCTTATAAGACCTTATTACATGAAATTGACTCAAATAAAAAAAAAAAAATCAATATTTTACCCCTCTTGGGGCATGAAAGCCTATGGGTTCCCCTACACCATACTCCCAAGGGAAAGAAGAACTCAACTCCACTTGAGTGCAAGTTTTCTCTTTCTTCCTAGTCTTCCAATTCTTTGGCAACTTGTCCTTCATCTCAACAACTTTCTCCTGATCATTTTTCTTCTTGTTGCATCATCTCTTATTGAGCATCTTTTCAACTTTTAGGCTCCAAAATTCTAGCTCTCATTCATATGCCTTAGTACCATCATCTATGTTTTCATCATTATCATTGGAATACAATTGATTAGCACATTCATCATCTAAAAAATTAGCAAATACAACCAATACCTCAATTTTTTTGACATCTTCTTCACCATAGTGTGTTATATTGGTATAACTATATATCTTCATACATTGTATGCACTTCTCCTCCTTCTTTAGACTCTTTTTCATCTTCATTTTCATTTGTTGCACTTGTAAACACATACCCACACAAAGACTTAATTTAAAAAACATAAGATTTTTTTGTCTCTTCAAATACTTCTAACACCCTTCCTTTTAACATAACTTGCAACTCATCCATTTTTGTTGCTATCATCTTTTGTCTTCTTTTCTCTGAATGATCTTCTTTATAGGCCATTTAATCTTCTTCCTTATTGGTAAATGTCAACCATTTTCTTGTTTTTCTTTCTCAAGAAGTTGTTATATCTCAAGTTTCATTCTTTTTTCCATTTCTTCCAAAGCTTATCTCAACTCTATTATCTCTTGCTACACTTTTATCTATTTTTCCTTCTCATTTTTCTTCTTCATCTCACTTTTCTCTTTTGTTTTCTCTTGTTTCTTGTTTAGTGTCTCCTTACTCTACAAATCTCCACAAACTATTCTCTTCAACATGTTCATTATTCTTTCTTAAGAAAGTCTCTTTTACCTTTCTTCTTTTTGTCTTCATGATACCTCCTAGGTTTCCTCATTTCTTCACTATCCAGCTTTTTGGTATCTAGGTTCTTGCTTCAACCTACAAAAAGACTACATAAAAACTCTCAAAAACTTATCTCCCCTAGATCTTCAGGCTTTGATACCAATTTTATGTAGAACAGGGTATCAATTTCAAAACTCAACCAATCAACTCTTTATCAAAGAATTTACACCTCAAACACAATGATTTTCCTCACAAATTCCCACTAGGTCTTGTAACACAACAAACAAGGTTTTTCCTTCATAATTTTCAAACAAAAACTCATACCCACAATATAAAATTATTTTTGGATACCCATTTGGAATTTTTAAAACATACTAAAAATTTAGGGGTAGTTCTTTTGGATCAAAAAAGTCAAAAATATGCTGCTTCATTTTGAATAAGGCTTGAAATGGAGTAGGAAATTCGTATTTTTGGGTAATAACTTTCAGACCAGAACTAATATCCAATAAATAAAACTTGATTTGAATACCCATTTAACCCTTATTTAACATATCGAAAAATTAGGGTGGTGTTTTTTGTACAAAAACCCTCAAAATTGGATTGTTTTACCTCAAATAAGGCCTACTAGGGTTTCTGGCTACTTTCACCAAAACACTTGTAACTTTCTTAATACTCAATGAAAATCAATGAAAGAAAAATAAAATGAAATTATATTCACATAACAACAACCTCAAATTGGTTTTAGATCATTAATCGACTGCACTAAGCCTACCAAGCTCTGAAACAATAATTTAATGTTCAAAAATGCAAAAAACAAGGATGTTTTTTTATTGGTTTCAATTCAAAAATGTCACCACCAACCTTGGTTTTGACCTCCCTAAGGCTATTTAAATATTTAAAACTACTTTCTAATGGTTTTGAACCAAATTTTCAACTTACAACCATTCAAATTTTCACTTTATGCAACATTGACCCTTTATATTCCACATTGTGCAATTTGACAACATTTGCAACATTGATAACATTTTACATTTTTTTTGCAAAAAGACCTCTAATGACCCAAAACTGACTCAAACACCTATGAAATGGTCTTATAAGATCTTATTACATGAAATTAACTCAATTAAAAAAAAAATTCAACATTTTACCCATCTTGGGGCGTGAAAGTCTGTGGATACCCCTTCACCAATCATGACAGAATTGGATGGTCAGTTTTAGAAAAAATGTGGCTACATGGAGGGTCCTATGAAGTTGGTGGTGTCATCGCCTATGAATGATCTCCCAAATGGAGTTATAATTATCCTCAACTCCACCATAGATGGATTTAATGGCCTCTTTGGCCCTATCCATGCCCTCATATATGTAGCCCATTTTGGGCTTCTCCCCATCAACAATTTGTAGGAGAACTAGCAAGGGCTCAATGAACTACAAACATTATAAAACATTAGCTTAAGTGTGAATGAAAAAAAACAAATAAAGTAAAATATGAATAAAAATTAAAACATAATGTAGAATTAAATTTTACCTTCACAATCTCCTCCATTGGTGCCCAAAACCCTAGTTCATCAAAAATGCAATTTGTCACATCAACCCCTGTAGTGGTCATAGCATAGGATGAGGAAGTCCACTCCTCACCAACATACACCTCAAATTTTCCTTGGACAGAATCAAGGATTGTAATGTGATAAAATTTGTGGCAAATCTAGTGATATTAGGACAAACCAACTCCCTCAACCTTGTGTATTTCCTCATTAGGCTAAGGAACCATGTGTGATTATATACAAATTTTCAATTTTTTTTGCTTGCATCCACACAGTTTTTGATCCATGGGAGCTTTCCAATATCCTCTAATATGAGGTCAAGGCAATGGGTAGCACATGGAGTCCAAAATATAGTTGGGTACCTCTCAATCAATGATCTACCAGCATCAACATAATTTTCTGCATTATCGGTCACCACTTGAACCATATTTTGTTTGCCCACCTCAACTATGACCTCCTTTATAGCCTCACCAAGTTATGTGACACTTTTGAAATGGGTAGAAGTATCAATGGACTTGATGAACATGGTGTCACTTGAAAACAAAGCAAAACATAAATTAAATTAAAAAAACATAAATCATCCATATTAAAAAAAATGTTAATCAGCCATATTAATCATTAAATCAAATTCAAATTTCAAATTATTCAATGCATCAAGGGAAGTACAATTACCTATGGAGGAAACTAGAAAATTGAGCAACATCCTATTTCTCCTATTGTTCCAACCATCGGTCATGATGATGCAACCCTTCTTGCTCCATTGCAAGCACTGCTCTATTTTTGCTTTTACATTAGCCACCTTTTGAATCAAAAGTGGGCCCTTTAATTCATCTTCACTAGGGGCTTTGAACCCTAACCCACATATAGTTATGGCATCAACCATATTTTTCCAAAAGAGAGACCTAAAACATGTCATAAATAAATTAATAAGATACTTAGATAAGTATTATAAAATAAAAAATTTAACTTTAAATTTGAATTCAATAATGACATACATCTAGATTCTAAATATAAAAATTCATGAGACAAAGACATTAGGAATCAACTATCAGACTATAAATTTGAAAATAAATAAACAAAAAAGAATTGTCTAGATATACAGAAGGGAATGGTGCAATAATACCAAAATTCTACAATTGATTTCTTGGCTACATCATGTGCCTCCTTGTTGTTCTCAAGTGATGGTTGGGAACCAAGAGTAGTGTGTGGTACAAAATATAAGTCCATACTAGATTTATGAACTCTGGGATCTATGCTTACAATCCCACTACCACTACCACTAGTGGTAGCACTAGCACTACTAATAGCACCGACACTAGCACAAGCACTAGCAAAAGCACTAGCTCTAGGATAGCATGGAGGCATGGAAGAGGCATCTCCAACACCACTAATGCTCACCAACTCCTATTGATGGTGTTTTATACACAGTAACAACTCAAACATAATACAAATATCTTATCTCTCTTGAAAGGTAAATCTATATCAACAAGCCTCAAGAGATAACCCCAAGGTCTCTAATGTTAGGTCTTGAAAATGAAAAAGCAACTCAGTGATAAATGTGAAAATGTTGGTAATCACAAGAGACCTTACAAAACAAATTATGGAAGCTTTAGATTTAGTAGATCTTGCAATTCGATGATACCTTTTATCCTAAAACCTAATTTGAATTTTAAAAGAAATAGAAAAAGATAAAGAGTTTAGAGAGATTTTTTGAAAAGTAAACTAAACCTAAGACCAAAAATGCAAATGATTAAGTACTCAAAGTGGACCAATCCTTCAAAACCAATTTCTGCTTAACTCAAATCAATTTTGCAATCTCACATAAATAGTGCAATCTTCTAAGGAATTAAAGACTTTCAGATCATGAAGCATTCACCCAAATCAACCCTATTTTTCAATTGAAATGAATAAATACCCACAATTGAACTTAGCACACAAATTCAAGGCCCGGGCTAACTTTACACAACATCTTACAATCAACAAGCTGCTAAAAGCATGGACCAAGGATTGCTCAAACACTTCAAATGTCAAACCATCAACACCATTGCATCACATCTAAATCTAAAATCTAACATGTAACTAATAATATCAAAGAAATCTTAAAGATTTGGAACAACAAGAACCATGCAAAGTGAAGCAACAAAAGAAAGAGCACCAAAGAACAATGTCTTTACTTATATTGAATCACCCAAGTTTGCAACAATTCATGTATTCTTAGTGTAATAACACTTGCTCTCAGAAAATACTAATTCTTAACTCAACTATAGCTCTAGCAACTATGTCTTAACTAATTCTAACCTTTACAAATGAAGCTTGATCCTCAATTTATAGAGGGGCATCACTAGGTCGGCCCAAAATTAGGGTTACATGCTTAGGTCAGCTCAACAAGTTGGCCTAGAGTCCTTTTTAAAATAAATTAAAATTACATTAATTTTTTGCAAATAACTCCAAGTCGACCTGGGTCCTTCTAGAACTATTGTTTTTGATGGTACAAAGCTCGAGGTCATCCCTGTTGGCTGGCTAGAAGTCACATGTCTAGCAAAAAAATATAGGTGGTTGCTTGCTGACTGTTCTCCTTTTCTTCCTCCTAATTGGCCTCTGATTTATTGACCAATTCCTTAACCTTCTCCAATATTTCTTTCATATCTTCTGGGTCTAGAACTAGAACAAATTTAATTCTAGTTTTATGAGTCTTGTACTCTTCCAAATATCGAGGCATCACCTTGCTCCATTCAATTTGTAGTTCATGATATTTATCTAACTTTGAAATGTAGATTGTTGCATCTTCCAGATTTTCTTTTGTAATTGAAGCACTATCAAATGGAGCATAGATCTCATGCCACCATCCTTATAACCTACCAACATTCATATTTTTTTGGCCAAACTTTTTCCTTCAAGTCATTATCTCCAAAAAATTAATGCAACTATTATATATTTCTTTCATTTTCCCTTACAATTTCATTATTTTCTTCAAAGCTTTTGTGATGAGCTCCTTCCTATATTTCCAGAATTCAATCCACTCCTTCACTTTTCCAATTTCATCTAGAGCTAATTCTTCAGGAGGTGACTGTAGGACCCTCTTCAACTCTTCAGTAGTAGATTCATCAATCTTATTACAATCTGCAGCAAATTGTGAAGTATTATCAAGGAAGTCAAAAGCATTAGTGTATCTTGAGAATTTGTTCAATTGCTTCATCTCCTCTACTACTAACATCCTGGAGCCAACTATGTGTATAATGCATAGAGGATTTTAGCCTTTCTATTTCCGAAACCACCTCCTTAAGTAACAATCCCTCTTGAATAGTTCCTTCACTCCCAACAGTTTGTAGAGGCTTCATCAGATGTACATATTTATAAACATCATCTAATTGCTTTTGTTGCATTTCCTTCTCCTCTATCTCCTTATCTATCCTTCTAAGAATGGCCTGAGAAGACTCTTGGAACTCCTCCTTTTCTCGTTCCTTGGTTGTTGCCCCCAAATTAATAGTTTTCACTTTATAGTCAAAGGGCCTAACCTCATCTTTAAACTTGTCACCTACAAGTACTGTCACATGTATAACCCTGTTGTTGAATTCATCCCTTGACATCTTAGAGACTGTCCTAGCCCTCTTCCTCTATTTGGGTTGTCCCCACTACTCAAGCAACCTATCCCAACTTGGGGTTTCCTCCTGGAAAATTATTGGCTTCTTACTAAACCTTTTCTCTAACCATTCAGGATTTGTGGACTACTCAATTATCACCTCTTTAGTTGGATTGTCAACCACATTTTCCTCAACATTCTTCTCTGTTTCTGGTTGGTCCTCCTAATCATTTTTATCCTAGTGAGGGTTGTCAACAACTTCTTCTCTATTTTCCTCTACTTCAGGATGACCCTCTGGTTCATCAATTATTACCTTTTCATGGGACTTAGATGCTTTCTCCTAAACTATTTTAGACTCTATGTTCTTGCTTTCTGCCTCAGAAGTAGATTGTTTCATCTACTGCACAAATTTTCTCCATTCTCCACTTTCAGGAGTAGAAATCACATCATCTTCTTCATTTGGTTGTTTAGGGTCATTGGATATGTTTCTCTCCTCGTGAAGTGCTTCCTCTGAAACTTGGACATTTTGATGAGGAGAAGGAATGGGAGAATTATTTTCTATAGATACTCTCTTCTCCATATCATCAATAGATGCCTCTTCATCTTGCATCTCTTCTTTTGTAGCTATTATTTCTTCCACTGGGGCGACCTTGTGTTTGGGAGAGTTTCTCCCGACATATACTTGTGGTTTCTCTCTAGAACTATACAAATCAACAACTTTTTTTGAAGAGGGAGCATCTGTGGAAGCATCTCCTTTCTTTTCCTTTGTTTCCTTTTCTCTCTCCTTAACCAAAATCATTTTCCTCATAGGTTGTGAAGCTTCTCCTTTTTCAGTTGTAACCTTAGCTTCAGGAACTTTCTTTGTCTTAGGAGATGGATTCTCTCCCTACTTCACCTGAGTATGACTCATAGTTCTTCTCTTAATGGACACTAGTTTATCTCCTTCTTCATGGACATCCTCCCAATGAGGCTTAGCAGTTTCATCACCCTTATTAGCTTCAGTTTCTTCTTCAGATTGAGACTCCAAGTCTCCCATCAATTCATAGGTAAACTTTGCACCTTTTGCTTCCAGTTCTAATACTTTGTGCTTTACCCACAAATTGGAATACTTCTTCACTGACTCAGTGATTTGATCCAAATATGTGATTTCTTCCTCTGACCAGTTGACCAGAGGCAATGGTTTGTTCCTATGAGGCTCATAATCATGATATTGGACCATATTCACCTCATCATCCTGTACCTAGTCAGGAACTTGTGCCACTTTATATAGTCTTATTAGTTTGAGAGGTAGTCTGGAGAATCTTCTCCTAAGGACATTATATTCATCTCTACAATTGGCCCAATAGTCCCTGATGTGATCTTTATGCCTGAAGGTTCTATTGGCTTGCTTCATGGCCTTTCCATAAGGATCAAAATTGTTCCTGTTGGTATGAGAATACAACTCAAACTATGTTATTTCCTTTTCAAAATGTTGAGCACTTTGGATAGAAGGGAAAGCCTCTAAGGTTCCCATTCTCAATGGGAATTTTGATCCCAATCCTTTCTTCTTCACCTCCTACTATAAGATTTCCTCAAAGCCTACCATTTGTCTTGTCAATTCCAACATTAGAATCTTGTTGGTAGGATACCTGGGTAATCTGAGTGGCACAACTAGAGACCCTTGTATCCGGATGTATGTGAACCTTTGGAACTAGATGAACCATTGACCATATTGCTTGATCAAGTCCATAACATCAATAGAAACCATGACATGAAGAGCATCCTGTAACAACCTAGGAATGTACATGAAAAATGCATCATTCTCTTCTGTAGTAAGATGTTTTGTGTTGTAACTATGGGTATACATCCCATATTCTATCTTTCCCTAGGGTTCCTTTGCAGCTAAGACCCTTATACTTGGTCTTGTGTGCCAACATGTAGACAAGATAAGAGGTCATAGTGAACTTTTTGGTTTCTTGCACACTCCTCAATTGGGCATCCAGATTGTTACTTATGATTCTTTCCCAATGATAATGCTTGTTAGCCATAATTCATGCAATGGGATGGAACATCCAAGTCTTAAATATGTGATCTTCTTCCATTCCCATGAATCTTCCTAAGAGAGTTATGATATCATGATACTCCAGCTTGAAATCACTTCTATGCAGTTGCTTGGGAAACTTGGAGTAGTGTGGTTTAGGTTTCAATATCCAAGCATTATTCATGATTTCCAAAGCTTTGTTGGGGTCTTCATCATATAACTTAATTTCTTCCCCAACGTTGATTTCCTCAATGAGCTTGTGATGTGAGGCAATGTTGAATACCTCTAATATGGACTCCTCAGTAAGATTATCCATGACTCTTCCTTGTAGCCCAATTATGATTCTTGTCCTGGAGTCATAGTGTTTTGCACATTCCAAGATGAGCTAAGGGCATAGTTGTGTTGGAGGGAACGCTATTGCTTGTGCCAATCCAGTGTGAGTAATGATCTATGCCAATGGAGTAGGAAAATTTCCAAACATCCTCTGTTGAAAGTCATCGAAATCCACATGACCCATATTTGTGTATGCAATCTTTGACCATGTAGAAGCAATCTTAGTCTCTGGCCATATGCCTTTGAATCTGTACTTCATCCTTTCCAATTTTCACTTAACCTCCTCTTGTACTAAAGAAGCTTTTGACTTGGTGGTTTTGTTAGGACTAACCTCAGCCTGCATCTGTTAGAGAAAGGACCAAAATCATCGAGATGGAAAAAAATTATCTAGCATATTATAAAAATTCCATGAAGCACCAACATGTGATGATAATGCCATTAAATTAAACTAATAAAAATTCAAACTCCAATCGCAATACAATGTAAGCAACTTATTTCAAAAGTTCCCATCCCCACATCATGTATGCATGCAAATTTCATTCAAATTGATTACCATCCCATAAAATCATCATACAATCTAACATGCAAACATTTTATCCATCATTATTGAGATTTTAGAGAAAAATAGAGTGAGGTCAGGTAATCCGAGCTAGCTTGGATTTCCTGGCCAAATTAGAGCTCAGGTAATTTGAGCAAGCTCAAATTTCTCGGATTAAGCATGCCTTTGACTTTTGATCATCAATTATCTTCAACTCATGAGTCCCTCATCATTATTAAACATGTGAACATCAATCCCTTCGAAATCAGGAGACAAATCATCTTCATTTTAAAACTCATGAAATCTTATGCATTGAAGTCCACATTTCATGAAGTTTGAGTATTTCAAGGGACCTTAGATTACCCGGGTGAACTATCATTCAGGTAATCCGAGCTTGCTTGGATTCACCGATTGGAAACTAAACTTGGAATTTGACTAAGTGTTCATCCTTCACTTGAGATTAGGGCTAGTCATGAGGTTCAAATAATTTGAGGGGGCTCAGATTCTCCAAGTGGATTAGAGCTTGAAAATCTGAGCTACCTCAGAATTTTCGGGCTAAGCTCAAAATCAAAATTTTCCAAAGTGTCAAATCTTTATTTTTTTGAATCGATAAAAGATAAACTCCTAATCCTCCTTAAATTGAATTATTGGAATTGTAGGATGGATTCCACTCAAAAAAAATTCTTAACAAACATTGATATCAATCATTTTCATCAAGCTCGTAAGCGCCAAACTAGGGTTTCGATTCATCACTCGAAATAGGGAGATGATCCAAAATATCAATATCAATCATGCAAAAAGAAAGCAACAAATGAATTTTGAAAGCATTCAACACATTTCATATGCTAAATATGTTCAAATTGAAACCCTATTTTGACCCCTTTCAGAATAACTCCCTTAAATAACAAAAAAACTAGATGTCAACACAAAGCACATTACAAACCTAAAACTCCATAACCAAAAGGCTGAATTGGACTATGAAGATTAGAAACCAAGTGAAAAATATAGCTAAGACCATCAGATGAAAGTGAGTGAACATACCTTGTAATAGAACATCACAAAAGAGGATACAATAGCTGACTAGCACTAGACGTTTTGAGCCCCAAGATGATCCTTGGGAAGAAAAAATCCAATGTTAGAATCGAGATCGAGTGCAAAATGGTGAAGATTCTTCTAAAATTCAAGCTGCCATGAATGCTCAATGACCAAATGATGCTCCCAAAATTCATTATATTTCTAAATTGGCCTTTTACAACTCATAAATGTAGGTAATAAATGCTTGTGTGTACGTCTTAGAACTTTGGAAACCTGATGGGAGCTCGGACTCGGGTAATCCAAGGTAGCTCAGATTACCCAACTGGATTAAGGTTTGGGTAATCCGAGGTACCTTAGAATTACTGAACTTCTTCCACACTTAACCAATTTTTCCTCAATTTCAATTTTTTGGACAAGGGTTCATTTCAAAGAGCCGGATAATCACATGAAGTTGCTAAATGACATCTAAAATGTAGATTTATCATTAAGCGCATGGGTGAAACAAGACCAAGACCGAGGGACTTATCCCTTAAGGGGATGAATTCAAAACTATCTGAAAACAAAGAAGCAAACAAAGCAAGAAAAGAGGGTCCTTGTTTTCAGCAGGGTGTGTGTGTGTGTGTGAAAACTACACAACACCTCCCTCTACCTCTTTTTTCATTTCTTTTTTGTAATTTGAATAGTTCTAATTGCACTTGAACCTCACAAATAGCCTCTGGAGGTGCAAGAGGGCAGCCCACTACATCATGGATGAGTATGCATGCTATATGGTATTTCAATATTTTAATGGCTCCATGAAAAAGTGTTTTGCAATATTTACATTTGGTGTCTCCTTTTTCTACCCAGGAAATATTTCAGCATGTTTCCAAGTAACGTCTTTTCTGCCTGGGGTTTGCGACATTGTGAAAATAATGGTTTGAATTGCAAATGAAGGCTGCTACAATAACAAGTAGAGTTTCTAAATTTATTCAACTTGCAATTATGGTTTGTAAAAGAGAAATGCAAACTCAAAAAAAAAATGATTTTTTTGCTAAAGAAACACAAAAAAAGAAATAAAATCAAGCTTACCTTTTATATTAGGCTTGAAATGAAATGAAAACTCCTTCCAATAATTTGTAAATATCTCGTTGGTAAAGAGCTCTTAATACACCTCGTTGTTGGTATGAGGGTGATCCCACAATACTGGTTTACAATTTTTGGCCAAACTAGACACTAAAATATTTTTTTCTAACTAAATCTTCACTTTCAGGCACCTATAGTGGCTAAACTGTGAGGAATTTTAAGATGATGCAAACTAGTGATTTGTGAAATTTTGTCTGTAGATTCTAAATATATTTTTTTCAATTTTTTTGGAATCAGATTGCACTTCTTTTTCCATCTCCTTTGAAAACTAGTTTTTTTCAGTAAACAACATTTTTAAGGAGTGACGCTCACTGTATAACACATAATTTTTTTTCTATGAAGCATAAAATTATAATTTTTTCAAATTTAGATTTGTAACTGCAATATCTAGTGCTTCTAATTTGTTTGATAGTGTTTTATTTTATATTTTTCCTTAATCAAGTTTTGAAGTCAAACCAATTACAATTCAAACATAGGCGGACCATATAACACGTAATCTTTTTTGTATGTATCAAAATTCATTTTTTTGTTGGATCAAGGACTTCAATATCTGGTGCACTCATATTTTTCAAAAAAAAAATTGATAATCTACTATTTTTCCACATGTGCAGAACAAAGAGCTTGATTTTCAATGAAAACCTATGTTTAATAAAACTAAAAAACAAATACATAATAAAACCAAAACATATTAAAATTATATTTGTTGGATAGCTCGTTCTGAGGACTACCATCATCTAGTTGGGTCTATAAATTCTCCTCCATTTTCATCCTCAACCTGAGCTTTGAAGCACAAAATTTTGGACTTTTTTGGTGCCAGAGGGTGAGAAGGTGGGAAAAGGGGGTTCAGAACCGGGGGGTTATTTCAACCCCCAAAAAAAAATTTCTTTGTGTTTTTTAAGGAATGGTGGGACCTTGCATTTAATTGGTTTGAACTAGGGTTCATTGAACCCTTTGTTGGTTCGCTCGAACCAAAGGGTTCATTTGAACCCCAAAAACCAATTTTTTTTTGCATGGGGTCATTTTTTGTAACTTTTCCTTCCTCACTCAAATTGTAAACCACTTTTGTGGGTTTATCCATGAAGCTTCTTGAATTCTCTCTAATGATGTATTTGTCTTCTACTTCTTGCTCATTGACCTACAATGCTCTCTTGTTTTTCCTCATAGCTCTCTTTTCTCCTATTTTTCCAAGTAAATGAAATGAAGTTGCTTTTAGGGCTAAGGAGAAGATATAACTAAAAAAAAAAAATTTGATAAGTTTTTTATGTTTTTTAAGTCAAATTTCCAGTTGAGTCCTATTGATGGGACTTGCTTGGACTCAATGAGTACAACAAGTTTTCCAATCTCAGTAAGTTTGGCCAGGACTCGTCAGATTTAGTTGAGTCTAAGTCTGAGTCCCCAAAACTCGGCTGGGGTGACTCAACTCAGAACTCACCAAGTCCAAGCAACTCTAGCGAGTCCCGTTACTATGGAACTTATGATATTCTAAAGATAAATTTATATAAATATATAACTCATCAAAAAAATACATCCATATTTACTATTATAATGGGCTTACAATATTCTAGACCTAAATATTGACTTATACTACAATTTTATCACATTCACATGAGTTAAATCATAAAAAATTATTTCTTTGGACTAAGTTTCACCCTCCTTTACTCTAAATTATTTGGACTCTAAGTTTGGTCACCAAATATCTCCTTGCCATTTTTTGTCCTTTACAAATGAATTTCTACATCCATTTTTAGTGCATTCTTGGTGTAGAAGGTTCCTAGCTAACCATAATAATAATTATATAACACCAAACTCAATGTGGTTCTAGACATTACCTTTGATGGGACCAATAAAGCCTCTCAAGTGATTATATTTCAATGCAAGGCTCTAAATCTTGGTATAATCATACACCTCCTTAGAGTAATATGGCACTAAAGGAAAGGATTAAATAAATATTAAAATATAATAATAAACTTTTATTTATTTCCTTTCCTTGCTCCTCTAATTGAGCTAAAAGAAGTGTTACATCCAATGATCTTTGATGTTCTCACAAGATGAAGTGTATGAATATGTGAAGAATGTATGTAGGTTTCTTTTCAAAATTTTAGCATGAATTTAGGATAGAATATGATAATAAAATAGATATGATGAGGATAGGATATGAAGAGATGATGAAATAAGAGGGGAAAGCCTCCCTTAAATATTTTTCTTAGATGAAGGTTGAATAGTTGAGATTAGATTTAAACATCAATGGTGGAGGATTCATGAGAGGTTTGATTTGAGGAGAATATTCCAAATGACATCACTTAATTGATGAATTTGGGAAAGGAGAGGATTGAGTAATGATTAAGGGCCAAGGTCTATTTGACGAAACTTAACAGTGGAGGATGAGTCTACATGGGGAAGAGTGGATAAGGAAAAGTGTACTCTCACATATGTGTGAGGACACCTTGGGGAGAGAGGTAGAAAAAATTACATCCTCTCACACATGTGTGATGACACATTAGGAAGAGAAAATATGGCATGTGTTTCCTCACACATGTGTGAGAGATCACACGGGAATAAGGGATGAAGACATGTGACTTCACATACATGTGTGTGAGTCACATGGGCTAAATGGATGGTGAGGATTGTCTAGGTATAGTAGATGATCAATATATTGATGTAGCTTTTAGGATAATTAGGATTAGGATATTATTAATTAAATTAATCATACTTAGGCATGTGGATGAGATTAACTTTGTTAATTAATTATATTTAATTAAATAATATGTTTAAGATGTGAAAGGGAATATTAAATAAATACTTTGCAATTTTATTTTTTTATGATATAGGAGAACTAGGTAGAACTTTAATTAAATGAATGTAAATTTTTGTAATTAATGTGAAGAATAGGGATGAATTGATTAAATAAATAAATTATATTTATTTAATTGATAGTTAAAATGGGATAAATTTTGATGTGGTTGGGTATGGACAAATTTGGGTGCCTATATTTCCCCTCTTTAATTGGAATTATGAGTAGAATAAGTGGTATCACATAAAAAATATTAAAAAATAATGATTAGAAATGGATGAAGAATAGAGGTAAGATCTGTTAGTCATGGGAAGGATGAGGAGGAAGTTTGGTATGCCCCCTCAAGAGAATAGATGGGTTCAAAGAACATGGGCGTTCTCTCAAAATGGATGGGAGGACTAATAGAGAAGAGGTATAGGAAGGATATAAAATCTAGGGAGTACTAATGGAGAAGGTGTAAAGAAGGATAGGAAATCTATAGAGGGTTATGGATAGGATGGGATAAGAAGGAATAAACATTAGATTATGGGGGGCTATGGGATGAAGTGATGTATAAGAATCATGTTTCCATGGAATTAAGGTGATGATTTACCAAGTACATGATAAAAATGTTGAATTCAAACATATTCCTTATGACACCATGATATGGAAGACCATGATTCCCTTATGGAAATATGGTGCAAATATTGTGTTAGATGTATGCAATCAAAAGACACATAAGAAAAAAGAAAGTATGCACACCAAGCCAAAAGAAAATGAATATTGTGCCCCTAGTCAAGATGAAAGTTGATTTATTGATTGATTAATGATATTGAGGATAGTAATTTAACCAAACGAATGATGCATATACCAAGAATTGTGTCGATAACAATGAGAACAATAGGAGGATTGAGAATGATATATCGTGATGATAATAATCTGATTAAAGTGGATAAATAGATTATCAAATTATTTGGATAAAAATATATGGATACTTTTGTATGATGTACTAGATGACATAGTTGGATTACATGGATTAGGATTGCTTATGCTTGGATGGAGTAATTTGGGATATTTGGATTGGAGGAATTGAGGGAGGATTGGTGGGAATGGAATATAGTAGATATGATGATAGGATAATGGAATGGATAGGAACCAATGATAAGGGAGAGCCAAGTCTTGGTACAAGGATGGAAGGATTGAGGGATTGATTACATAGGATATAGGTTGGTTGAATGTATGGATTAGGAGGGTGAGGATAGGATATAAATTTTTATATGAGACAAGATGATATTTAAGATGGAGGATAAGAGGATGGAGGAATATTAGAGGTTGAATAGGATGGTGGAGGATTATTGGATTGAGGGATAGAATGGAGGGATAGGAGGATGTTTCTCAAAGGACTATGGTGTAGAGGAATAAGATGCCCCATGATAGTCTTAGTGAATTTAAGGATTCAAGGTGGTAAATGATGCATGTGATAGAATTATGATAAAAAAATGGGGCGGGTTATAAAATAAGTATAATTAATATTTTTTAAAGCATGTATTCATATTTTTTCCTTCTCCTTGTCAAGATCAAAGGTGGGAAGAGACAATTGATGGGATATAATTGGAAGAGGAAAGTTAAAATAGGATGGATGTAGATGGGATGAAGAAGATAGGATGAGGGAGATGACATGTAGTGGATGAAGCTTATGACTAGGTGTATGATGCAAGAGGATCAAAGATTGCACATGATGCCTATTTTCTATGTTTTCATCATGGTGCTTGCCTAATGCACCATTAGAAGTATTTGGACAGGTTATTTCTCTTTATTTATTATTTATTTATTTATTTTATTTTTTTTACTTTTTTTGAATTTTTAAATATTAAGTATGGATAAGGATGAGGATAAGGATGTGGATAACTAAATGTGAAAGATAGTAGCTGGGTGATAGGAAGATAGAGGAATGACTCAATCATCTATTTCCATGGATGGTATCCCTTAAAGAATTTTTATTATCAATTATGATGATTGAATGTATGCTCATAGACATTCTAGTAGAATGATGGAAAGAGAGATAAGGATTTTATGCAAAATATTTGAGTAAAGGGATGTGATGGAGATTGCATGGCGTATTGGAAGAATTGTGGATGAGGGGATGAGAATGTTTTTAAGACCAACATTCATACAAACCATGATAATTGGTGAAGCCTTGGGTTAGAAGTGGATTGCCAGTTTAGGGATTTAAATGGGGGTGTTGGGATGACAAAGTTTACAATGTAAGGACCCAAAATTAATTTAGGATTAGGATAGTGGATTCTAAGACACATGGATCAAAAGAGATTTGAAATATGGGAGATCATTATATGAATAATTGGATGACTTAAGTATGGAGGAATATTTTAGAGAATAGATTTGGATGGTTGTTTTGATTATGTATTGATATGGATTAATTATTTTTTTGATTTGGAATTCACATGATTTTTCTAATTTTGTTGAGCATGGGCCTTTATGGTATTTTATATTTTTTTCATTTGTTTATTAGGTTTTTCTTTATTTTAAAGAATTAATTTTTGATGGGACATGGTGATCCTTCGATTTTTGTGGATTATATGATTTAGGTATTTCTTATTTAGCATCTAAATTGCATCCAATAGTAAAGGAATGGGTGTGTGAAGGGGGATTTATTTGATAGCTTATGGATGGGGAGATGGAGGGAACATGTTAGAAGTAATTCAAGGATGTGTGCCTTTGTAGATTCTGCTTGAGGAGTTGAGGTGATGGATGGATGGGATGAAGGAAGTTTGAGATAAGAGTGATGGAGGTGATGGATTTATGGATGTAATAACACAAAATGTATGGAAGGGATGAGGGATGTGGGTTTGGAACATATGATTCCAAAATGGACTTGGAAGAAGAAGGAATGGGCTTCGGGATATAAGGGCCCAAGATAGATTTGGAAGATGGAGGATGGTGATATTTGGATTTAGATGGATGGATTTGGGATTTGGAAGGAATAATGGCATCATGAGAATGAGATATGTAGTCAAGCCCATGAAAATCCATATTTTATTTGATATGAAGGGGTTCTACGGTACCATTCTCATGGAGGCATAAACCCTTACCTTGATAATGTATGTTTTGAAAATATGATTACTAATGAGATACTGATTTTTAGAAGTAAGACACTAGTCCATTTTAGTGAGAGTAGGAAGTGCAAGGGATTATAGATTCTAAGAGAAAACTAGATAAAATAAAGATGGATGAACCATATTGATAGGTTGGTGATTCATGGACAAGTGTGATAAGGCTGATCATTTATTAAGAGGATGGTAGGGGAACTTGAGAGGTGGTGGGAGGAGTTTATTGATCTTGATATTTAAGGGGATCGTGAGGGAGTGTAAGGGATGATTTTATATTGACTTATAAGAGGACATGTGGGAGCATGATTTGGAGAAATTTCTTGGAATAGGTGGATTTTATTAGAGGAAATGAGGGAGTATGGAATCTTAGTGTTACTAATGAGTACATAGATAGATTTGAGGAGTGGTGTAGATGGATGAGAGAAGGATTTTGATGTTTGGGGATGTAGGATTTGATGAATTTGAGAGATTGGAGGAATTTGGTAGACTTGGTATAAAGGGATGAGTAGATAAAGCTAGATGAGTGATATAGAAATGTGACACAACTTTACTTATTCATGGGGTTCGAGGATCCTTTACTAGTAGTCCTTGGATGAAACCATAAAAGAATTGAGATAATGAGGATCAATGGGATTTCTCATTTGATGGATTGGGATGGAGAGGATGGAAAATATTTTGAGGATGAAGGTTTGGAATAGGAATTTGAGGGAATATAATTAGGTTGGGGTGATTTGGATTGCAACAATTTAGGGGATAAATATTTGGAATATGGAGTGGATGGGGTAGGATTGGGTGTTGGTTTTAGATGAATATGGGAAGTAGAGATATGGATAGGTGTTGAGGAGGATTCTAGATGTGGGATTGATTGCACTTGTCAAAGAAAGGGAAAGGATTAGTAATAGAAGATGGATTGAAATTAATGGAAAATTAGGAGGATTAAAGTTTGATGCCAATACTTAGGAGGTTCTTAACCATGAAATATTTTTCTTATTTGAAGAGGTAGGATATAATTTATTTTGAAGTGGGAGTGGAACCAGTGGGTGCTTGGGTTTGAGGGGTGTTGGAAAGGTGATGAGAAATGCATTGTAAGGAAGGGGAAATTAATATTGGTCCACAATACTCTTATTATCATCATAGGGATCATATTTAGGCTAGCCAAAAAGGATAACTATATGGATGTGTTGGATTGGGGGGTTGGATAAGACAAAGGATTTATTTATTAAAGATCATGTTATATATTTGATTAAGCTTAGATTTGGGATAAGAAAATTTAAGTGAAAGAAGGATACAATTATTTGGAAATTATATTGGGAAATGATTGTTGTAGGATTAAAATATGAGAAAAAAAATTATGGGTGAAGATGAGGTAGATTAAAGATTAATTGGAATGATTATGGAGTGCATTAGATGAATCTAATAAAGTTGATTGAGATAGAATAATTTGGATGAGAATTCAAATAAGAATGAGGATGAAATTTTGATTAAGAAGGTTAGACTTTGATTTTTGAGGGGGTAGCAATTAGGATAATGAATTAGAAGTGAATTGGGGATTAAAATAATTAAGTTGAATTATGAAATTATATTGGATTTAAGAGGGGATATGTTATAAAGGGATGTGGATGAATGAATGAGGAGGAAAGATGAAGGCATAAATAGATAAAATAGGAATTCATTAGAATTTAATTTGGATCAAAAAATATTTATGAAAGTGTCAAACTACAAAAACATAAAAATAAAAATAATTCATCTATGAAAGTGTTGAACCACAAACTCATGAAACTAGAAAAGGTAATCTATAGGGTGATGGCACTAAACAAGGATGAAGGGAATGTTGGATTTTGAATGGGTTATAGATTTAATTTTATGAAAGAGGATTGGATTGGAGAGATTTGGTGATTTGGATGGATGAGGGATTATATTGGAGGAATAAATAAAATATTTGGAGGAAAATAGTAGATAGTTAATTTAAAATGAAATTTTTCTTGTCTGACTAAGGGGTGAATTTGAAAGAACACCAAACAAAAAAATGGATTAGATGGGATTTAGTGTGTGGATTTTGATAAGGAAACACTCTAAGGAAAATAAAATATATAATTATTCAAGTTGGAGTGTTACCTTTTGTGAGTTCAAATTTATACTAGTATTTGTACCAATGCTATGGGGAGCTAGGAATGCAAGTTCATGGACCACCTATACATACCCTATCTCATAGGTTTAAATCCTAGCCCAAAGTGAGGTCTACTTATACCACTTGGAATTATATTATGAGTAACTTCTTGGGCCTAATCAATAACTAATGCACCATAAGTGAGATAGTTGAAAGGTCTTAAGATATAATAAACATGTTTATGGGAATCCTTAATATATTGACGGGTACATGAGGCTAAATCTCCAAATGAAAGGAAACAATGTCAAACAACTATGAGGAGAGGGTAACCCATTCCTAACTTTTGTTTCCCCAAGGTATAAAGTTCTTAAGGGCTTAGCCATGACTAACAAACATTTTCTTCTAAGAGGCATGTCTTTTGATTCACCCATTACTTGGGATTATGGGCCATCCCCTAAAGTGATCAAATCCCTTGGTAGGCCACTTGCAAAGGAATGGTACAAGTGTTTTTGATCATGCAAAACCACATGAAGTGCAAGGGGAGTGTATACACATGTTGGGTTCCTTGGGATGAAGACAAAAATTAAAAAAAAAGATTAAATGATGTTTGTATTCTCAATATCACATAAGGGTGCAAGAGAGAATACATGTCACCCACTCTAAGATACAACACAATATTCTTTTTCTATTTCTCTAATTTAGTGCAACTATAACTAGTGAAAGAAAATAATATTGAAAAAGCATAAAAATACACCAAATATATTAGGAGTTTGATTAATGGTCTTTGATAAGAATAAAAATATACAAAAATTGGTTAGAGTCATAGATTAGAATAAAGAGTTAGCATGGAAAACCATAACACTAAAAAGTAGAACAAAAAATGTAGAAGCAATTGTATATAGAGTGTAAGCATTAAAATAATGAAAGTGAGGGAAAATAAACAAATCAACACTGATGAGTTGAAAAACTATAGAGGTGTCAATCTATAGAAGTGCAAGTAAACATATGCATCAATCCATTTATGTTTCAAAAAATTATGTTTAAGGAGTATGTGCAGGATCATCATGGAAAAAATAGGCCCTTAAGTGGCGAAAAATTCAGAAAAAATAGAGTTAGGCAACTTGACGTAAAAATTTGAATAAGTTATCTCTATTATTTCAAAAATATGTAAGAATAGAATATGTAGCAAATTGAATGTAGTTTTTAAACTACTAGGTTTTTTTTTTGTTTTAAATCTATTAGGTGAAAATTTGAAATCTCAATGTAGTAGTACTTAAATTTCAAGGAAAAAATTAGGTGTCAGTCTGACCACCCTAACCACAATAAAATGATAATTATTTTTTATAATATTTTAGATATAAGTAGAGGACTCATGTCCTAATATGATGCATATTTTTTTGTAATTTTTTTCCAAGTAAGTAATTAATTATGAATTTTTTATTACAACTTTTAAAAAATATAAAAAAATTGTATGTCTGACCACCTTAACATGGTCAAAACTTCATGAAATTCTTTTTTTTAATCTTATAGTATGTGAAGCATAGAATGTGACACATGTTTTAGAATGAAAAAACGTGATACCGTTTTGAAAGCTATATATATTTTTCAATCAACCTATGAATGAAGACTTTAGTCGTAATTCAAATAGAAAATGAATAATAATTATTTATTAAATTTAAAGTAAAGCATAATTTGTATTGGTGGAAAGTTGAGAATCTCCTTTAAAAACCCTTTTCATTTCATTAATTTTGGGTAAAAAAAAAGTCAGCCACATACCCTACACATACCCATCATATCGCCACTTTTTGGCCCATCATGATCCTGCACATACCCTAAGCATAGATTCATAGAGAGGAAGCACTAATCTATGTATGCATCAATTAGCATAAATGTTGAATTAGGAGCTTGTTAAAAAAGGTAGATGTTAGTTATTTTTCATAAAAACTAGTAAGAAACTATCAAACAAAATGTTATAATGGTGGAAATGACAAAAAAATTGTATTAGAAGACAAAAAAGATAAAAAAGTTGAAAAGATAAAAATATAGAATGAAAAAAAAATGGGAGAACACAAAAATCGAAGAACTTCTTTTGTTGTTAATGATAATTTTTCAAAAAAAATGGTAGTTCTATGCAGTCCTTGGGCTTTCATGGTGCAAATCGGGTTCATAGGAATGCTCTTTGGCATTCTAAAGGTGTGGATTCCAATAGATTAGCTCTTGGTTCTTTCAGAAAATCCATTTCCTAAAAAAAAAAAGGGATTTCCTAGCTCGATTAAGGGCATCAAGCGTCTTCCTGGCAGTTTTTTTCACAATGGGAGTTGGGTACCTTTTCATCAAGATTGCAATCATTCCATTAGGAATCCTCAACCTTTTTCCCAAACTAGGAAATCACTAAATAGGGAGAAACAACTACCTTTTGACATTTGTGCTTCAGATTATGAAGTCATAGAAGATTCTTCAAGCTCTTATCATTCGTGGGATGATGTAGTTTCTGATCGACATACTCCTAAGTCTTTTCCAAATAATGTTCCGATCAAACTTGGAGTTCCCTTCAATCCAAAGTTGGAGAATTGACATCATTTCACTAAAGAATGGAATAGCTCTAGGGTTCAATATGGATATGTTAGTTCTAACTCAAACACTCCTACTTCTTACCTGAATAATATAGCTTAGAAGCATGAAGATTTCTATCGGGTTATCCACTTGCAATTGAAGAATACTCAAAGGAGTAAGATTAACCAGGTGCCATCGTTTGTTCATGTTCATTGTCCAAACAATTTTTCTCTTAAGAAAAATGTGCAAAGAAAAGGGGGTAAAAAATAGAAGAAATTTTGGCATCCTAAGTTGAAAGGAAAGTTTACTCCTAAATGATTTGTTTCGATTACCTTCAAGGTGGAAATGCTTCAGCCCCAAGCATGTGATCTTCAAGGGTTAGCGCTCACCTGTATTTTTTGGAAATTCTCTCTTGATTTGAATTTTCTTTGTTGTCATTTTTTCCAATAAGGAAGCTTGAAATGCAATTCTTAGGGTTAATTCACGTTTCTATGAAGGTACCAGGTTATATACTACTCCATGGATCCCCAATTTCTCTCTTTCTCAAGCTAGGGTTAGGTTTATACCTTTTTGGATCCAATTGCAAGGTTTACCACTTGAATACAAAGAGACAAACCTTATTGAAAATTTGGGTAATCAAGTGGGTATATTTATTCAACATGATTTGGGTTGTTTTAAAAATCCTTCATTGCCTATGAGGCTTTGTGCTCTTTTTGATGTAACTAAGAATCTACCCTCTGCTTTGTGCATTACATCTCCTAAATGGGTGTGAGAGAAAGAAATTGTATTTGAAGATCCAAAGATATTTTGTTCTTCTTGCCATTGTCTTCTTCATCCTACAAGTTTGTGTCAAAACATTGAGGAAATGGGAGGCACTGTCTATTCTTCTCCTCAAAAGGCATCTATTCCTTCTTCATGTACTGGAATTGTTACTCAAATTTTTGAATCTAATGTTTTTCAAGGGTGGGATATGCAAATAAATACTTTAATCCCTTTAGTTGTCTTCAAGGGATCTTCTAGTGGGAATATCTTTATTGTTCATGGACAAGATTTATTAGAAGGGTGTTCCAAGGGTAGTTTAGTTATTAATTTGGAGGTTGCTTCTTCAGATAATATAGATCTGGAAGTAGACAAGTTGTTAATAATCAAGACTCTTCCTTTTAAGCATAAAAGTTTTACTGAACTACATTACCTGAAGGTTGGGAAAGTTTGTTGTCAATGATTTTTTTTTTCAATTCTCTAAGCTTTCTTATTCCTTTGATCAAGTCTTCCAGCATTTAGCAAATCAATAATTGTGCTACAATGTTAACTGTTGGACTTGATAATCAATCTGCAATGTCACAATTTTTGGAAACTCATAGTGAAAGGGATTGTTATTTTCTTTTATCTAATCAAAGGACAAAGGAAACATTTCATGGTGAAAGGGATTGTAATTTACTTTTTCCTAATAAAAGTACATAGTTGTCATCTTATCTTTTCCCTTCATCTTTGTCCTTTGATAAAGAGCTTGAGCTATTTGTAGATGAAGCTCGTTCATCTATTGGGGAACTTCTTATAGAAGAGATTGCAATGGAGGTGTTAGGTGAAGAATAAGGAATTAATCATCTCAATACTCTTTCCTAGCACAATCTCCGTTGTAACCTCTCAGTAGCAAAAAATCACCTGCTAAAAGAGGTAGGAAATCTTTAGTTGTGAAGCTTCAAGAGGAAATAGATGCAGGTATTCAATCTACTTTAGATGGTCACAAGTTTGGTGATAGTGAAAAGCAAAAAATACCAAGGAGAGCATGTGTCTCTCCTAGGGTATTATGAAACTAATATCTTGGAATGTTAGAGGCATTAATTCCTCTAACAAAAGGGCCCAAATTAAGCAATAGTTAGATTTATGTGGGGCAGATGTAGTGATTCTACAAGAAACAAAAGTATTAGTGGAGGTGTTTGAAATGTTTAGTAAAAAATGGCCTAAGTGGAGATCTTTTAAATCACCTTCACAAGGGGCATCTGGAGGTCTTATTACTTTGTGGAATGATAAAACAATAATTATTACTCATGTTACTTGTGAGAGTAATTGGTAGCTAATGTAGATTTCTCATTATGATTTATCATTTTGGTTGCTAAATGTTTATGGGCTGAATAATTCAATGTAAAAAAAAGTTTTTGGGATAATTTGAGTCAAATTATGGATCAATTGGGTCAAGATAAGGTTATTATAATAGGGGATTTTAATTCAATAGCATCATCTTCAAAGAAAAAAGGTGGCATTTTTCCATCAAAAAAGGATATGGAGGATTTTTTTTCATTCATCCAAGACAATGCATTGGTGGACATAATTCCATTGAATGGAAGTTTCACATGGACTAATAGGAGGAATTTTTTTTTGCAAATAGCAGAAATATTGGATATATTTCTGACTTCTCCAAACTGGAGTGCAACTGAATATGATTTATCTTGTAAAATTTTGTCTTTCAATGCATCAAATCATTTTGAAATCTCTTTGGATTTATGTCCAAAGAAAGTTAAGCCAAAATGGACATATTTTTTTCAAATTTGAAGCAATGTGGTTTCGTCACCCTCATTTTCTAAATTTACTAAGGAAATGGTGGTTAAGTGCACCTTTTTGCAAGGGTTTTAGGATGTATCAATTGAGTATGAAGTTGGATCATATGAGACAACATATTAAGTTGTGGAATCAACAAGTTTTTATGAATATTTTTGTACAAAAATATTTGGTTTATAAAAGACTTTCTGAGGTAAATGAAGCAATTATTACAAATGGTTTAGACAAGATGTTATTTGAAGAACAACAAAAGTTGCAAGAGGTATGGAAAGAATTGCTTGTGAGAGAGGAAGTGTATTGGAGGAAAAATTCAAGAGAGTTATGGTTAAATGATGGGGATAAAAATACCAAGTTTTTTCATATCTTCGCACAAATAAAGAAGTCAAAATTTTTAATTTTTTCAATACATGATACTCTCATAGGAGCGTCAATATTGGCATGGTGTGATGGTTTAAAGGTGGCATTGTTGTTCTTGCCACCATGGTTCAAACCCTGTTAGGGTGGTATTATTCAATGGTTGTATTCTGGTTCATAGCTCCAGTTCAAAACCGTTTAACCCTTGAATAAAAAAAAAAAGTCTCACATGAGCATGTTTAACAAAGGAAGAATATATTCAAAAAGAAGGAATAAAATTCTTTTCTTCTTTGTTATCTACTACTAAGTTTGATAATGCTCAGATGTTAAGAGAAAGAAAGGATCTACTTCAGGTCATTCCATAGGTAATCCTTCTGGAAGATAATGAGAGATTGTTGGATCCTTTTTATATTAAAGGAAGTTAAAGAAGTTGTATTTTCTATGCCACTAGATAAGGCAATAGGCCTAGATGGTTTCACAACCATCTTTTTTCAGAAATGTTGGGATTTTGTGGGTATAAATATTCTAAATGCAATGGAGGAGTCAAGAAAATCTAGTGGCATGTTAAGAAAATTTAATGTGACACATATTGCTATTATTCCAAAGATTACTCAACCACATTCATTCTTCAAACTTTAGGCCTATTTCATTGTGCAACACTATTTTTTTTTTTTACTAAGGCCATATACCTTTGTTTACATCCACTTGTATCTAAAATTGTTTCAGAAGAGAAGGGGGGATTTGTACCTGGAAGGGAGATGATAGAGGGTGGTATTATAACACATGAAGTTCTTCATTTTGTGGCTACTAAAAAACTCTCTTCTATTATCATTAAATTGGATATGAGAAAATCATATAATAGGGTTAACTAGGATTTCTTGAATTAGGTGCTACCCAGGTTTGGTTTTTCAGCTAAGTGGTGTAAGTGGATCATGAATTATTTATCATCTGTGAAATTTTCAGTCTTATTAAATGGTTCTCCATTTGGTTTTCTTGGATCTACACAAGGATTTCATCAAGGTGATCCACTTTCACCCTTTATCTTCATAATTTTAGCAAAGGATTTGAGTAGGTCAATTCACAAGGCTCATATTCAGGGATATATTCAGGGAATTTTAATTCTAGACACAAATATTACAACTCATTCTTTGTTTTTTGATGATACTTTACTCTCCTGTAAGGTAGTTATATTTGAGGCACAATATTTTAAATTAGTTCTAGCAGATATTGTTTAGTCATAGGTCAAAAAATTAATGATGGTAAATCAAAAGTGTATGTGTTCAACATAAAAGCTACTATTGAAAAGCAGATAATGAATATTTTAGGTTTCCAACAAGCTCAACTTCTATGCAAATAACTTGGTATTCCCTTTTTTGCAAGTCAAAACAAAGTTTCTTACTAGCATAAAATTATTCATAGCATAGAATCAAGAATCATGTCTTGGAAAGGCCATTGGCTATCATTGTCTGGTAGAATTTTGTTGGTCAAGATAGTTCTATCCACAATTCCAAATTATTATATGTATGTTCTAAAATATCCTAAATCTATTATTCTTCAAATTCAAAAATTGATCATAAATTTTTGTGGTCTGGTAACATGGACAACAAGAAGAAAACTCCTTTAATATCATTAGAAACAAAGTGTTTGGAGAAGTTAAAAGGGGGTTCGGATCTTCATAATATGTTAGAAATAAATATGGCATTAGGTGCAAAAATGGTTTGGCACATGTATGCTAAGCCTCATTTGAATTGGTGCAAGATAATGCAACTAAAATATTTGGATAATGTAAATTCATCAAGAATATTTATAGTTTTAAACCCACCTTCAATTTCTATGATGTGGAACGTTTTAGTTTCTTGTAGAAAAATCATTGTTCCATATTTAACCTTGGAGGTCAATGATGGGAAAAAGGAACTTTTCTAGAAGGATTCGTGGAATGGGTCTCCAAGTTTGAATTCATTGCATGAATTTCATATCAAAGAAGTTTTATTGATAGAAAGTTGGGGTGATAGAGTTAGACATTATATTCATCATGTGGATCCATTATCTGGTAGAGCAACTTGGATGGATTGTTCAAAGCTTGCAATCAGTAATGAGCATAAGGTGCTCTTGCAATCTATTCTTTAGAAAATGATTGTGTATTGTAGTGTTGGAGCTAATAGGTTAATATGGGTAAAGTCAAACTCTAGTTCTTACATAGTGAAAGAGGGGCATAAGTCAATTACACAGGCAAGCCCACAAGTAGTGAAAAAATGAGCATATAAATTTTGCTGGAATCCTATGATTTTTCCTAAAGCTGGTTGTTTTTCATGGTTAGCTATCAGGAGCAAGATTCTAACTAGTGATAGGCTTTCAAAGTTAGGGATTGCAGACCCTTTTAAATGTATTCTTTGTAATGAGGAATTTGAAGATGTAAATCATCCTTTTTTTCAATGTTCAGTAGCACAAACATGTTGGTTTTTTGTGTCAAATAAAATGAAATGGTATTCACCATTTATAGATACTCTTTGGAAATTATTCTTAAGTTGGCCAATTCTATTTACAAACTCCTTTTTTGCAAGTATTTGGTCAATAATACCTGCATCAGTAGTTTGGGCTTTATGGTGGGCAAGAAATAAATGTATCTTTTGAAAAGAAAAGCTTAATCTCAATATGGTGTTGAATGCCTTAGAGCATTCCATCTCATAAACTATCAATGGATATGTGTAAATTAAAGCATGTTGGCTCGATTTTTTCTGACTAGGATTCAAAATTAATGGTGATTTGGCCTCTCCTTAATCTATCATTTAAAGGAAGTTTGTATCATTTAACGCAAAAGTTAATAGAAAAGAAATAAGATGGAAGCCTCCAACAAAGGGCTTGTTTAAGTTGAATTATGATGGAGCTTCTAGGGGAAATCCAAGTTTTTCTAGAGCAGGTGTTATCATTAGAGATTATAAGGGATCAGTACTATGTGCTATGTGCTATGTATAAATTATAAAATGGAACCAATAATGAAGTAGATGCTCAAGCATTGCTTCATGGTTTAAAATTAGCTCTTAGTTTTAAGCTCACAAAGAGTCAAATTGAAGGAGACTCTTTGTTAACCATTAATGCATGTCATGAGCAACATTTTGTAAATTGGAAATTAGGCTATATAATGAAATAGATATGTCATTATTAGAAAATTTTGAATTCTATCAAATTACTCATGTCTATAGAGAGGGTAACAATGTTGTGGATTATTTGGCCAACTCAGGTTGTGATTAGTTAAGTGAGGAAGTTTTTCATGTGATGTTTCTACCCAGGCTCCTCACACTAAATTAGTAGAAGTGTTGTCACAAGATGGAGGAACTTTTGGTTGAATTGTGGTTTTAATATGTTAGATGGTTTGAAAATCCTATTGCATATCCTTTTTTTGAATGTCATTAGCATCACATTCATCTTGAGTCAAGGCGTATATATGTAGGGGATGGTATATAATTTTTAGTATGTTCGTTTAGAATACTTCTTTATGGCCTCTGCATCCATTACCAAAAATGGCAATATCATCAAAGTCATTCATTGAAAGAATTGAGTTGAAGGGAATGGATTATCAATTTCATAATGTTTTATCATTTGAAATGATAGTTAAATCAAAGCACATGGTAAAATAAGGGAAATTTTTGATTGAAACTTGGGCTTCAGGCTTAATATTCCATTTCTTTTATTTTTCACATATTTTCTATAGTACATATTGAACATTATTCTCGATGTAAGAACTAATGTTCAATACGAAACATTTCAATATCAATATTAAGGCACATGGAAAATATTTTTTTAGCACCATATGGTATATTCTAGGTACAAGATAATCTTTAGGTTCCACATTTCTTTAAAAGTGGCAGAGGTTTTTAGAGGATTTCAATACATCATGGTACTCTTTGTTGAGATCAACACAACCAATTTTGTGTGACATTTTTTTTGTAAGTAGTAAACTTCAGGTGCACAGTAATGATTGTTAGGAAGGTGTTACCTTGTCATCACTAGGCTCGTGTGACATTATCTATTGCAAGGTGGAGAGTACAAGAGAGTATGACTGTGTAGCTTTCACACACACCTATCTTAATCTCCATCCAACAAAAAGGAACAATTCCACAATTCAATCTTGTAAAATGATTTTTTCTAACAATCTGCTCCTTTGTGTAGGTAACAAGTGTCTCATTGTTTAAAATTCCAATGAATTTACATGTACGGATTGAGATAGAGATACATGAATTTGTTTCTAGTTTGTATACATTATATGTGTAGATGGGATTCGGATTGGGAAGGTGAAATATGAATTTTTGGGGCAGACTAAATTTAGTAAAATGGTTTAAGAGCTATTCTGTATAGCCAAATTTGGCTTATGACATCAAAGTTATAAATTTAACCTATATGTTTGCCAAGCTATAATCATTGTTTATGATATATGTAATCATCCTCTGGCATGTATAATCAACTTGCAACACTTGAAATGATTTTATTTAGTCATCATATTCCTCTCAATTGTCAATAAATTTGCTACCCCAACACCTAAATTACCACATTATTTTCTGTGAGTGTTTCAGAATGTAGTGTTTATGTTCCATCAGGAGAGCTCCAGTAGTGGTGAGTTAAGGGTGTCATTTCGTTCTTGTGTAGCATGTAGAAGAAGGAATATGGAGTTCTATTTATGGAATTACAGTGTTCATCCTTGTCAATGACTAGGAATTGCCTATAATATATGAGATTGGTGATGCAGAGTTGTTATTGGTCTTCAAAAATCATTGCACTAATTTTAAAAGGAACATCAAAAGGGTAATAGGGGTCGAGATTCTAGAGCCAAAGCCTAAATGTTCAATCTATCCTTCTCATTTTTTGTCAATCTTCATTTCCAACTTGTTGGATGTGCTACAAAGTGTCAGTTTGGTGGAGACTGTCACAAATAAGGTGGTAAGCAAAGAATTTCTGCATAATGGTATCCTTCATAAAGCTTGTCTTGGGTATGGTTTGTGGAAAGGACATGGGTATGTGGGTGGCTTATTCCCTAGGAATTTTCTATTACATAGAATAACTTTTCCTACTTTTCTTGTTGCTATAAACAAGACTTTGGTACAACAAAACTCCATGTATATGTTAAATGCACTCAAAATAAATACAAGGGAGATTGACACTACCCTAGTAGATAAAATAAAAGAGAGAGTGCAAGCCATCTTGGCTTTACTCACTCATGTACATTATTTTACAATGCCACAATAGTTACCAAATGAAAATAGTACTCTTCAACAGCCAACAGAGGTGAAAAGTGGACCTCAACATTCAACAGTTGTGAATAGTGGACTTCATCAACCAATGGGTTCTCAAAATGTTTGGGAGATCAATCTCAATGTCGTGCCTTCTACTCATCCTGTTGCAGATAACTTTATGGAAGAACAAGATGAAAATAAAATCTACCCTATAAAGATGGAAGAATAACAAGCTCAAGTTGAAAATGTTGTTGCTTGTCCATAGTAGCTACTCAATATATGCTTAATTGTAATAGTCAAAAGCCAAAGTATGCTCTGTCTTCATTTTTCTATATTCCAAGGAAGACAATATAATTAGTTAATAGTAATGGTGATGAAAAGTAATATTTATGCACCTAGGGTGAAATTTTAAGCTACTTTTTGTGATAAAAAGAGCCAAGAAAAGGTCAAATCCAAAGAAATATAGTCTTGGGGAGGAAAATTGTCCAATATTGTAAATTTCATATTATTATTAATATAAATATAAATATAGGCATTATGCTTTTTTCTATATATATATATATATAATGACAAAAAATTCTAAAAAAGCATTCTAGGCACAAGTATTAAATGATAAGGTAAAAGTGCTAATTAACATATGTGTTTCTTTATAGAGAAAGAGCATTAAATTGGATTAAAAAAACACCTACAAGAAAATATGTTATTTTAAAAATAAAGGGTTAAAAATGATGGAAATTATGAAATTGTGATAGGTCGAATGTGAGTGTTATAAATCAAGCAACAAGCCAAAGAGTGCAAATAAACAATTAAAACAACCTACAGCTCAAGATTAGCCTAAGTTGGAAACAATGCAAAGTAAAAGCAACAAAATGGAACTTTATACCTTGCGTTGAGTCGATC